>JBAMBR010005800.1:0-40452 GCA_037044475.1 Zaprionus obscuricornis | reverse complement strand
GTATTGCATAATTTACGGCTGGCCAAAAGCGGAAATATTGACATGGATATGGCAGCATGGCGTTGTCATTATGCCAGTCGATGTTGCTGCTGTTGTTGCTGCTGTTGCTACTGTTGCTGTCGACGTTACGCCATTTTGTCTGCCTTAATTAATTAAACTTGATTAACGAAAATTTTATGATTGTCCAATGGCAGCAGGAGGCAATCAATCATGACCATGCCTATCGTCAAGTCCGGTTCTGGTCCCATTGCCGGTCTGTGACGCCTTCTTACTCTGCGAGTGTGTTAATTATTTTGCATTAAATATTTATGAGCTTGTGCCCAAAAAGGGCTGACTAACAAAATAACAAAAAAAAAAACCGCAAAAAAAATACAAGAAAAAAAAAACGAGAACTGTAAAATTAATTAGGCATGCGAAAAGTGAACAAATGACAACACAAAAAAAAAAAAAAAAAATGAAAGAAAAAAGAAAAACTAATGGACAATAGTTATAATAATAAATTGTTATTGCATATATAAATTTATGTGTTTCAACAGTTGAGTGCGCAGAAATATAAAAAAAAAACAAAACACAAAAAAAAAAAATGCAAAAACAGAACTTTGACAATTGTTGATTTTATACTTGACTAAACTACCAAATGAACAATGATAATATTTATTGAAACATTTTTTTTTGTCTATTTGGTTTTTAATATATTAAAATATGTGCATACAAAGTCGCAGTAAAAAATACACTAAATATTTTTTATTACAGCAAAATAAATTAATTAAAACATTTTTCCTAATATTTTTTTTGTGCACTTAAACACCGTGCGCTCTGGTACACGAGCAGCTTCTGTCTGGGCTGCTGCTGCTTGTCCGTCTCTATATATAATTGCATTAACATTACTAGCCTAACATTTCTACTCTCATTGTTATTGCATTGCTTATGCAGCTCTCTATGATCTTACGCTCTCACTGCTTATGCTGCTAGAGTACATGCACTCACAATATTTTCGCTCTCGCTCTATCTCTGTCGTGCATATGCAAAGTAAAGTTCTGCTCTTGCAGCAGCAGTGCGAGAGCCGGCATGCAAGCGTTACTCTCACTGATATTCTGCTCTTGCTTATGCAGCTCTATGATCTTACGCTCTCACTGCTTATGCTGCTAGCGTGCATGCACTCACAATATTTTCGCTCTCGCTCTGGCTCTATCGTGCATATGCAAACATCACTCTCAGTAAAGTTCTGCTCTCGCAGCAGCAGTGCCGTCGCTCTCTCTGAAATGTTAACATTAACATAATTGCATGCGCTCTGCTCTGCATAAGCTTCTGTTAACATTAGCATAGCCGGCATGCATGAGTTACTCTCACTGATATTCTGCTCTCGCTCTAGCAGCGCTAATTGATCTCTGCATCTCTCATTCTCTGTTATGTTAAGATTAACATAACTACATGCGCTCGCATTATCATTAACATAAACAGCCGCGGCTGCTTCATAGAAATAGTGTACAACTTTATTTCTCTATAATGTATTTAAATGATGAATTTTATTATCTCTCTCTACAGTTGAACAAGTTAACAAGTAACATATGTGCATTGATTACATAAAACATGTTTCTAATTATGTTAAATAAACGCTTTTAATATACAATTATTCAAAGTAGACAAACAGTTAACAAAAAAAAAAAACTTGCCTACCTTTTATTTATTTTTTTTGCTTACTGTTTGTCAAATAAATTTATTCATGTTAAATGTGATTTAATAAACAGATAAGTTAATCAGAAACATTTATTAGAGATAGAGATGTGGTTTTTTTTTATTTATTTTTTTTTTATATTAAATAGTGCGTAAAAAATATGTAAAAAAAAGAAAGAAATTAATATAAATAACAATTGTATAATAATTATTAATAGCTTACATTAACAGATCCATGACTGAATTATATAAATACATTATGTATATATATATAGCATGTCTGTCAGTGTATATAAAACTCTATATAAGAGCTGTAGAAGAAGATGAATTTTATCTCTTGAAGTTTGTCAAAACTTATTTAACATATTTGCACATGTGACAGCTGTCAATGTGACAAACTGACAAATTGACTAACTGACAAAGTGTTAAGCCTTGATAGGAGGGAAGGGGGAAATGCAAGAAAACACTTTGAACCGTTCGGCCCCAATTCAATTAGCGCTAATTTAAAATGCCAACATGCCAATGTCAAATGCTCAACAAAAATAACTGGACAATAAAATGCAAGCCCCAATTTACCACATGACCCCCATCAAAAGTTGTTGTTGTTGTTGTCCTTGCTGTTTTGTTTGTATTGCCGTTGGGGTTGTTGTTTTTGTTGTTGCTATTGTTGACAGTGTGTTGCTGCTGCTGCTGCTGCTGTTGTTTAGTTGTCACTTGTAGCTAAGTGTTGACATTTGGCATCATTCTGTTGCTTTGTTGTTTAACAGGCGCTAAAAAAAAACACACACAAAAACTTATCCCACGTCTGTTGCGAAGTCGCCAAATCAAAATCAAAATTCGAAAAAAAATATATATAAATACATGTACATATATAAAGGCCTACGACCTAAATGCGCATTCAGGCAAGACAATCAACTGAGTTCAAATATTATATAGAAAACAGCAGAGAAATACAGAAAGACAGTAAGAGATTGAGAGTGCGGGGGTAGAGATTGAGAGTGAGAGTAAGGTAACATATAACGTATGTAAATGTATGTCATTGGTCTGGCTCATGTATTTTTTATTGAAGTTAAACTTCTCGTCGTCGTCGTCGCTGTTGTTGTCGTTGTGGCACTTCGCGTGGATACAAATGAGCTTATAATGCGTATACACTCCGTAGGCGCACAGCGGTAGGTTGACAGCAAGCAAACGTTGTCTCAGTTCTCAGTAGTCGGCACATTTGCAGCTTTTATGGCATACCATCAGCACAGCATCAACATCCGCAGCAGCAGCAGCAGCAAACATCATTATCCTTATGCTCATGATCGACATACACTTTAAAAAAAAATATTAATGCACTAATTTCAAATTGATAATTTGAAAATTTGTCAATAAACAAAGTGTCCAAATAATTTTTAATATTTTTTAAAAATTATTATATGTAAAAAAAATATAAAAAATTATTTTATAAAATTTTTAATATTTTTTTTTAAATTTTTTTATGTAAAAAAAAATATAAAAAAATATTTTATAAAATTTTAAATTTTCTGAAATTATTTTTATTTTATTATTAAATATTTTAATATTTTTTAATATTTTTAAAATATTTAATATATTTAAAATATATTTTATTTTATATTATTTTTTTATTTTTTATAAATTTGTTGTAATTCTTTTTATTTATTATTATTATTTATTTATTATTAAATATTTAAATATTTTTAAAATATTTTTTTTATATATTAAAAATAATATTTTTGTTTTTATTTTGTATATATTTATCTTTTCCAAGCTTTTCGCGCAGTGTATAAACACTCATATTTCTAAATGCACATTGACAAATGTTGAAGTTGCTTGCCAAACATGAGAACACATTTGTCTACCCGCAGGCGGCCCTCATAAGCAACATATGCATATGTATTAGTAAGTACTTCAGTCTGTCTCTGTGTCCCCACTATGAGTCTCTCTCTCTCTGTCTCTATCTGTGTGTGTGTGTGTGTGTGTGTACTTTGTGCATAGTGCAAGCTTATTGCGACGCAGTTTAAAGGGCAAACATAGCTGCTGCTTCAGTTGCTTCTGCTTCTGTTACTGCTTCAATTTCAGCTTCAGCGGCTGCTGTCTTCTAATAGAGCAACCATTTGTACGCACTTGCCACAACTGACTGCGTCTTAATGCGGCACGCAATTAAATTAAATAACACCATAATTAATTACCTCATGCGTGCAAATAGACAGAGATAGCAATAGTATCTCTCACACTCTCTCTCTCTCTCACTCACTCTCTGTCCATGTGTGTGTGTGTGTGTTGTAAAAGAATCGTTTGGCCACAAGTTTTACTTGGCTTGATTTGTTAGCAGCATTTTGTGGCACGCAGAGGCCTCAAAGGTGTTAATGCCTCGCCTGGGCAACACCATTCATTATTAGACTCTTACCGTTGGTATGTCCATGTGTGTATATGTGTGTGTGTGTGCTGTATATGTTTGTGACTGGCTTGAAATAAAGAATGATTTATGATAAAAACGCTGTGCACGCATGTTCGTTCTCACAATTAAACTTTGACCCTGTAGTTTTTGCTTTTGCTTTTGCTTTAGTTTACTTTTGCTTTTCCTTTCACAATGAAATTGATAAGAATTACAATTGAAATTGAAATTGAAATGCTATAAAAATTCATTTATATATATTTCAAGATTTATTGCTGAAATAAGCTTTGAAAATAAATTCTATGCAAACAATAGCAAAACATTTTTCTACTACAAAAATTGAAAATAATGCAATAAAAATTACTAGAAAAAATGCTATAATATTTTAGTTTATAGCATAAATTAGCATGGTTATAGATTGCCATAAAACTTACATATATATTACTGAATTTATGATTAAAATTGATAATAATTGAAAAAAAAAACTTAAAACTTTATGATAATTGACAAAAAGTAAACTGAAATGCTGTAAAAATATTTTTTAAAAAATTTTATAACTATATTTTAATATAAATTTTTGATAGTTTTCTATTAGAAAACTTTGAAAAAATTCTATAAAAATCAGTTATAATTTTTAAGTATTTATATATCGCTATAAAATTTATTAAACTTTCTTTAATGTAATATAATATTTTATAGCTAATGTTTACTAAAAATTTTAGTAATTTTTCTATTAATAAAAATTGGATAAAACACTGGAAAAAATAAACTACTACTTTCTATAAATACTTCCTATAAAAATATTTTTTGCTATAAATTTTAGAAATTGTCAAGTTTCCTGGCAGAATATTTTGTAAAACTTTCGTAAAAATTTAGACAACATTTTTAATGTTTGTTAAATTGCCATAAAAATATATTTATGGCAAAGTTCATGCAACCCTTTAGCAACTCTCTTACAGAGTATTTTAATAACAAAATGTCCTTGACTTTGTCATTTGAACAAACTAAAACGACACAAAAGTCATCAAAATCGCAAACAGAACGGAAGCAGCGTCAAAGCTATAAATTTTTGCCATAAATTAGGAATAAATATATGTCTATATATATATATATATATATATTACGATTATGATTATGATTTGAACTGCAAAAGATTTCAAATGGATCATTAATCGTAATGCAACAGAGAAACTTATGTGCAATTTGGCAATAAATGTTAAAATTGCTGCCAACATTGATTGCCAATATCAAGTAACTCCCATAGTCTCTCACTCTCACTCTCTCTCTCTCTTTTTCTCTTATTGAGTACTTGAAGCACTCAAAAAGTATGCAAGTAGCGAGTGTAATACTTGTAGTACTCATGTACTTGAATACAACGAATACTTACAACATGTATTCATACTCAAACACAAAACTCATCGCATTCAACTCAACTCGTAATATCAAAAATTGCATGCATAAATGCGCTTAATGTTAACGAGTGGATAACGAGCTGGAGTTACTGCTGATGATGTTGTGGCACTTGCAACATCAGCCTTTTGGTTTCCTCTTCTTATGACCTCCCTCACTCTCTCACACCCACGCTCTCACTCCCACTCACTCTACAACAAGTGAAGTGTTATCGCGCGCGCCGTTGTCTGTTTTATCTCTGTTGGCGTTGAAATATGCCCACGTCCGTCCGTCCGTTCGTCCGTTCGTCCCTCACTCTGTCCATCCGCACACTTTCCGGCCACGCTTCGTGCTGGTGTTGCAAGCACATCTGCTACTGCTACTTCTGCTTCTTCTTCTTCATCTTGTACTTTGTGCTTTTCTTCTGGCCTGCTGCAGCATAAAAGCCGCTGAAGCATGCAACATAAAACCAGCAGTACCAGCAACAGCAACAGCAGCAGCAACAAAAATCGTGTTAAATTAATATTCTACCTCTTCTTCTTTTTGTTCATTGTTGCGCTCGTTCGCCGGCAATGTCCTGCGTTCAAGGTGCGAAGGCTACACAGATGTGTTTCTTGTTTATCAGCCGCAGGATCAGAAAATGCAATGCAAACGGCAAAAGGAAAATCTTAACGTTGACCAGACAAAAGCTGCCTGCTGCGTAACTATGAAAATAAAATAAAATAATTAATAATAAAAAATATTTGTCAATTTTAAACAGAAAAATATTTATACCTTGAAATCCTTTACAGATAAATATATGTATAATAATTGAAGGAATAAAGAAATCTTAAATTTAATAAAGAAATAAGATTATCTTCAGTTTTTTCGTTAAGAATACATCTTCAGATTGTTTCCAGGATGCTTTTAAGAAATCTTCCACAGATACTTTCAAGGATGCTTTCAAGTATACTTCCAGAGATACTTCCAAGGATTCTTTCAGCGATATTTTCAGAAATACTTTCAAGGATGCTTTCAAGTATACTTCCAAGGATACTTCCAAGGATTCTTTCACGTATACTTCCAAGTATTCTTTCACGTATACTTCCAAGTAGTCTTCCACGAATACAGCCAAGAATACTTTCAGGGTTACCTCCAGTACTATCTTTAGCATTACACATAGGTTTATCCTTAGCTTCACCTCCAGGTTTATACTCAGGATAACCTCAGTCTCACCTCCACTGCTTTCTCCAAGATTTTCTTCAGGTTAACGTTCTAGTTTATTCCTAATGATAACTCCGAAGGCCGCTATAGTCCTACTTCCTATGCTTCTCCTTCATCTTATGCCTTCAGGGTTGCTTTCTGGTTTACCTTTCGAGTTGCCGTTGCAGATGGTTATCCCCAAAGGCTTACTAACCAGCGCTAAACACGCAATTCAAGTCTTAGACTTAAAATCTCAAGTGGGAACAAACAAATGTAGACTAAACAAATACTAGAAAACATGCATAAACATGCATAAGCATGCATATACGCTATATATATATATATAAAGTAAGTACGTCAATTGAAGCATTAAAAGCACCTTGAAGCATTTGCAGCGTATTTAGCGTATTTTGATGTTGCCACAAATGCATTTGAAGAGGAGTGTGGAGGAGTGGCATTGAGAGAATTGCGAGCACTTAATCAGTTTTGTTGCGCTGCGTAAATATTTGCAAAGTATTCTTGCTCGTTATATTCTATGTCTGGTGTAAAGGTTGAAAAGCCGATTATGCCGCATGATGTGGCAGGTTCAGATTCAGTTCTGCGACTTTTCGTTTTCCACCAGTGACAGTGGCAGTGGCAATGGCAATGGCAGCTACGACAGAGCTGATTAATGAGCTGCAAATGATGTTATGCGCCAGCGCTCGCAGCATGCGTAAATCACAAACAATTGGGCGTTGGGCGGGGCGTGGCTGCTGCGTGCCTAGAGAATGCGTTGGGGGAGCAAACATCAGCCAGAGCAGCAGTATATAGGAGCAACAGTACCTTAAGGGTGTTGCGTGCGAGGCATGCAGCGATGTCGCCCAAAGGGCGACACAGCATGCAACAAAACTGCAAACATGTTGCTAATGATGTTGCATGTTGTTGTTGTTGTTGTTGTTGTTGTTGCTTGCTTACTTGCTGCTTGTGGCATTGACATTGTTGAAGTGCACAGACAACTTGGCATTTCGTTGCATTTCAACTTGTTGCACCCGCAGCTGTTGCACTAGAATTGTTGTCGCTTCTACTGCCTCTGCTGCTTCTTCTTCTTCTTCATGTTGTTGTTGCAGCTGTTTTATTGTTGTTATTTATATAGCCAAAGACATGCCGCATCGTCTGACACTTTGAGTGGTCGCAAAAGTTACGCCTCAACAACAGCCGCCTCTGCCCCCTGCCCGCTGCCCATTGCTACTGTCATTGCGTTTATCAGGCGACAAACTTTTGAACTGCGACGCCAATTGACAGACGGACAGAAGTACAGACAGACAACACTTTAAAGCCGTTAAAAAGGCAAAGAGATGCAGGAGGAAAAAAAAGCAGGAGAAGAAGATGAAGCAGCAGCAGCAGCAGGAGAAAAGTTTTATGCTACAGTTAACAACAATTTTGCCAACTTGTACTTGTACGTGGCAAATAAAGATGCATTGTAAATTGTTGTGAGTATGCTGAGAGAGCGAGAGGGAGAGAGAGAGAGAGAGAGAGAGAGAGAGTGGGGGTGAGTGTCATGAGTGTCAGGCATTTATAATATGCCACAATGCATTTTTGTCTGGCCATAAAAGTAGCTTATGGCTTAACAATAAGTTGCTGCTGCTTGCAACAGTCACAAGGCAAAGAACCAAAAAAAAAAAGTGACTACAGCAACAGCAACAACAGCAGTAGAAGCAATGTCAACAACAGCAGTAGCAGTAGCAACAGTAGCAGAAGCAGTAGCAGCAGCAGCGGCAACAACAGCAGGAAAAGTAGTAGCAGCAACAGTAGCAGAAACAACAGCAGCAGAAGCAGTAGCAGCAGCAGCAGTAGGAGCAGGAGCACCAGCAGCAGAAGCAGTAGCAACAACAGCAGCAGCGGCAACAACAGCAGGAGAAGTAGTAGCAGCAACAACAGCAACAACAGCAGCAGAAGCAGTAGCAGCAGCAGCAGTAGGAGCAGGAGCAGTAGCAATAACAGCAACAACAACAGCAGCAGAAGCAGCAGTAACAACAGCAGCAACTGTAATATGATAACAAGCAGCCAAAAATACTTGCAACAAGACAAATGTCAAGCATTATGATATATCATAGCTTACCTTGCCCCTTTGGCCTCTTTTTTTTCTACCTTTCAGCTATATGATTCACTCTGCTGCTATTGCTGCCTCTGCTGCTGTTGCTGCTGCTGTTGCTCCTACTGCTACTGCTGCTGCTTCTTTATTTTCAATAGTCTTTGATTTGTTCTAACCTTTTGACATGGTTTCATTTCTGCAGCTTCTCAAGCATATTAATAATAATACTCAGCAATAACAAAAGAAAAGAAAACTAGTTCAACAATTTTTTTTTTTTTTTGTATTATTGATACACTGCGCGAAATATGTGATGAAATATTTTATATAAAAATAATTAGCAACATTTTTTTGAAATAATTGTTTCTTCCTTAAGCTATTGTTAGCTTCATTTTTTATGCTTAATTAAAGCTACAAATGAAGCAACATTTCAATTATCTTCATTTTACACTCACGAAGCGGGAGTATATTGATTTTCTAGCTAGATTTTGGTTTTGTTTTATAGCTAGAATTGTGAAATTTGGTTTGTGGAGAGTTGACAGTAGTTGGTAGTGATAGTTGATTTTATAACGATTATTCAGCTGGAACTGTGTTAGCTTTATAGCTAAAGTCTCCAAAATTCCTTTGAAGACAGTTAAATTTTTATTTTTTATGCAGTAATGATTAATTTTATAGCTACATTCAGCTAGATCTTCGTTTGCTTTATAGCTAGAATTGTGAAATTTGGTTTGTGGAGAGTGGACAGTATATGCTATGCAGTGATTATTAATATTATATAAATTTTTGAAATTTATCATTGTTAGCTTTATAGCTAAAGTCTACAAACTTCTTTTGAAGACAGTTATTTATTTTATTTTATTATTATTTTTTTTATTTATTTTTATTTTATTATTTTTTATGCAGTAATAATTGATTTTATAGCTATATTCAGCTAGATCTCCGTTTGCTTTATAGCTAGACTTTTGAAATTTCGTTTGTAGCGAGTGCGCTTCATATGTTATGCAGCTATAATTACTTTTATATTGAATTATTAGCCGGATCTCTGTTTTATTTATAGCTATTTATAGCGAAATTTGTAGTATTATTTGTAGTATTTTCTACGTATTTTATATGCAGCTATAATTCTTTATTTATTTATGTTTTTTTTAAATATTTTTATATATATTTTTTTTTTATTTTTTCCGACAGATCTCTGTTAGCTTTATAGCTAGACTTCCGAAATTTTATTTGTAGTATTTTCTACGTATTTTATATGCAGCTATAATTCTTTATTTATTTATTTTTTTTTATATATTTTTATATATTTTTTTTATTTATTTTTTTTCCGACAGATCTTTGTTAGCTTTATAGCTAGTATTATGAAATTTTATTTATCTATAGTCCCAAGTCTATGCTACTTAGCATATATTACTTAATGTTGCTAGCTATCACTACACTAAGAGAAATATCATATGCCCCGAAAGACCTTTAAAGCATATGCGCTCGTCGTTCATTACAAAATATTCTCAGAATTCTCAGATCTTCTTGCTATTAGAGCATCGTGAAAGTTTTTGATTAGAATTATTTTCTCAAAAAAGATTCAGCTATATCTCTTGCATCTCTTTCTCACACACACAATTTCTCTTTTCACTCTTTTAGCTAATTGTAGGCTTACATTTCATTAGCTCTACGTTCTTTCTATATTCTTCTAAACACTTCTTCATTATGATTAATAGACACACTAATGAGTTCTTGAGAGAGCTAACATTGGCATATAAATCAGCTAAACGTTGCTCGATACAAACGCATAAACGATAAAGATGCCAAAGTTGAAGCTGTTCATATCGCAGCGCTTGATGTTGCTTTTCTTAAGCTTTTGTTTATTGTTAACAGCAGCAACAGGTAAATATTACACACTGAGCTCTATCTAAACTTATCACTCACTCCTCTCTCTCTCTCTCTCTCTCTCTCTCTCTCTTTCGCTGCTAGCTAAAGAATTACGATTGCAAGCATTGAATGCTGCACAATTTCAAGATTTATTGCAAGAACATCGCTTGGAGCAAATGTTACCTGAGGGTCGCTCATCGGTTTCCAATGGTTTCGCTGCATTAACCGGTTATACGTTAGGTCTAAGCAAAGCATTAATCGGTGTTTTTATCTATGATGTGATCACAGCAAATGTTACAAATGTTGAAAGTGAAACAGACTTGGGCTATGCTCAACAAATTTGTTTCAACTCTGACGGTTTACAAGATGTTGATGATGTTTTGGCCAAAGCATTGGAAATGGAATCAAAAATGGAATTGGAACAACAATCGGATTATAATCCATATAATGATAATGATGTTTACGTTGATTTAGCACGACAAGCGACAGTTACAACAACAGATACAACAGATCCAATCACCACAAGCGACTTATCAACAACAACAACAACAGCAGCAGGAGATATAACAACAACAACAACAACAACAACAACAAATGATTCAAATGTTGCCACCTGTATTATATTATATCGAAATAGATAATAGATGAACTTTGCGTAAACCGGTTTCTATTTCTATTTTGCACGACTCGTTTAAAGGGTCAAATATTGAAGGGGAAATTCTGATGAATTTTTTATACAGCAGCAGTCATAGAATATTAGCGGGTATAATAACTTTGTAGTAGTAGGAATTTTAGGCAATTTTAGACTTTGTAGTAGTAGGAATTTTAGGCATAACGGGGTCCGGATGGTAAATATATTCTTGGATAATAGCAGCGTCGTACGTAGCAAGTCCGTGTAGCCATGGGAACTTCTGGATTTAGGTAACTATAAAAGTTAGAGCCTTCAAAGTGCTTGTATAAGCAGCAGGAAGATCACATTTTTTTTGGATTTATGCCACGCTCACCAAGAACTGCTGAAATTTCAAGTGTTCTATGAAAATTTGCTGCAAATACTTCGTATAACTCGGAAGTTATGTAATTTTTAGAATATAGCATGCAGCTTAGCTATCAGTAAAAGTTACTGGATATCTTATAGTCGCGCAGACTCAACTGTGAATTTCAGACTTTACTTATTTTGCATATGCTTAAATTATAATATTTTTTTTTATATTTGTATTCTTTCAGCTTTCGTTTTAGACTCCAAAAAAAAAAGAAAAAAAATTCCAATGAGTCCATAAAAGAGGCAGGGAATAACGCTGCTGATTTCAGTCAAGTATTGCTAAGATTTGCAACAAGTTTCGTGATTGTGATCGTTGAAAAATATGAAAATGAAATATTTTATATTACTTGCAACATTATTTGCAACTGTTGCAGGTAAGTTGCACGACATTACAAAAAAAAAAACCCCATTAAAATTGTTTTCAAACTTTGTAGCACGCCGCTTAGTATTACGTCCATTGTCAGCAGCTGAGCTGCGCGAGGCTTTGGCTGAAAGAGTTGATATCAATGCACCCAATGGTCGTTCAGTATCTTCAGCACTTGCGGGCATCAAAGGATTTGCATTGGGTATAACCAATGGCATTGGTGGCGCATTGCTCTATGATGTGGCAACATCACCCGCTGGCACTGAATACATTAATAATTTGGTTAGTTCCGTTAACAATTATATTAGTGGCAGTGGCAGCAACAGTAACAGTGATGGTGGCACTGTGCAAGAAGTTTGTTTCAATAGTCGCAGTATCGATGGAGATTTGCAGCTGCAACAATTGAGGCAGAACAATGCAAATGATGAGCAGCTTGAGAATGATGATGATGATGATGATGAAGAATATGCAAATGATGATGAGCTGGAAGAGGAGCAGCAGGAGGAGGAAGAACAGCAGATACAGCTGCGTCAATTGGATATCGATGCTGTTGGCAATGGCGTCACATGCATTATCATAAATCGTGGACGCGCTTTGTTGCGACATCGTCGCAGCTTAGCAGCAAACTAAAGTTGCACATAAAAAAAAATGTAGAAATATAATAAATTAATTTATTTATATGAAAAAAAAATGTAGGCTAGAGGCGTGGTCAGCGATGTCTGCCTAATGTGTATTGGACATGTGAAGTGTATGGCAGTAGCAGACGACATGCGACTGGCGACTGGCAAAAGACGCAAGAAGCAAGCGAAAGGCTTTCAAAGGTCTTAAAGCTGATTGAATTTCGCGCTTGGTTGATTTTCATCAACTTCACCCTCCCCCAAAAGGCTTGTCTGGCACTTCTCTATGTATGCAGAGAGGGCGTGGGGGCGTAGGGGCGACCAAAAGGTTTTAGCCAATGCATATGTCACCATTTGCAGTGTCATGCGTAGAGCTCACAGCTCACACTTAACACGCAAGCATAAATAGAAATTAATGCAAACAGCGTCAGGCAAAAGATTGCCATATATATCGTATATATATATTATATATATTCTATATATATTCAATTTTGCCTTATGTAAACATTGAAATGTCATTGCTGCCGAGGGCAACGACCATAGCCATAAATTTTCTTCGAAAATTTATTAACTTTAACACTAGCCAACAAAATTGTCGCATTGCTTGAAGTAATCCTTATGGCAGGAAGGGGAAGGAGAACGGCAGGGGAAAGCAGCAGCAGAGCAGCAGAGACAGTAGTTATAGGCGTTGACAGCGACGACACGCCTGTCTCATTTGATTTGGCCATTGGATATTGATTTTGATACTGATGAGAAATTTATGTGGTTGAAGGACCCGCAATATTGACTTCAGCTGTTCAGCTGTTCAGCTGTTGACTGTCTCTGGACTCTGGACTCTGGACTCTAGACACTCGACTCTCGATACTCGACTATCAACTGTCGACTGTCGACTGTCTCCGGGCATTATGGAAACTATTAGTCGCAGTTTTTTCTTCCTTTTTCTGACGCTTTTTTTTTCTGATACCCTGCAGCATTTCGTAATAGATTACTGTGAGCATATTTGTGTTATAGTAGTTGTTGGAGACTAGCAAAAAGTTTTCTTTATGCTTGATTAGTTTTGTAGTGTTGACTAATCTGATAAAGTTGTCTAGCAGGTTGCCCAAAGCTCTGTCTGGCAAATTATCCGACATACAGTCTGAAATTGTCCATCAAGTACTATGTCTGTCGGTCTATCTGGCAGTTTATGTGGCTGTCTATCTGGAAGTCTATCTGACAGACTATCTGGAAGTCTATCTGGAAGTCTATCTGGAAGTCTATCTGGAAGTCTATCTGGCAGACTATCTGGAAGTCTATCTGGAAGTCTATCTGGAAGTCTATCTGTCAGTCTATCTGGCAGACTATCTGGAAGTCTATCTGGAAGTCTATCGGCAGACTATTTGGAAGTCTATCGGCAGACTATCTGGAAGTCTATCTGGAAGTCTTTCTGACAGACTATCTGGCAGACTATTTGGAAGTCTATCTGTCAGTCTATCTGACAGACTATCTGGAAGTCTATCTGGAAGTCTATCTGTCAGTCTATCTGGGAGACTATCTGTCAGTCTATCTGACAGTCTATCTGGAAGTCTATCTGTCAGTCTATCTGGGAGACTATCTGGAAGTCTATCTGGAAGTCTATCTGGAAGTCTATCTGTCAGTCTATCTGGAAGTCTATCTGGAAGTCTAACTGTCAGTCTTCCTGGCAGACTATCTGGAAGTCTATATGGAAGTCTATCTGGCAAACTATCTGGAAGTCTATCTGGAAGTCTATCTAGCAGTCTATCTAGCAGTCCATATGACAGTCTATCTGGCACTCCAATCTGTCAACTTTATACGACAACTTGTCTGGCGTTCTATTTAACAGTCACTTCATCTCAAAGTCTTTAACCTCAACTCTTACTGCATTTCTCACTTCTTTCTGTCAATTCAAGTCTCAAGTTCATTGAACATTCAGTTAATCTCCCAGGTATGTAGACGCACAGCAAACTCTCAAATAGTTTTGCCTAGCCCAACTTTTCTTTTTTTTTTTTACTCAATTGTTGCGGCTGGTTAATGTTATTATCTGTTAACTGTGGAACTGACAATGGTTGGGCCAATGCATTAGTTCTCATTTATTATTTATGTTAATGCGTTAAAAGCGATTCGTGAGTTTTGGGATTTTCTATGGAATTAATTCAAATATGGCGAAAACGGCTTTAACTGTAAATTAAACTATTTTATGAACTGCTCAAAAAGCATAATAAATTTCAATTCAAAATGTGACTAGAATTTTTTTGTAGTGTATAATTTGACATAGGAATATATAGTTTATAGTAGAAGATTTTCTACCAGAGTCTATAGAAAAAAATAATTTTCATATTTTTTCTATTTTTTTATTTTTCTATATTTTTTATATTTTCTATATTTTTTATATTTTTTTTTATTTTTTATATTTTTCAAATTTTTCATATTTTTTATATTTTTTATATTTTTTATATTTTTTATATTTTTTTAAATTTTTTATATTTGTTATATTTTTATAATTTTTTATATTTTTTATATTTTTTAGATTTGTCTTCATTTCCTATGTTTTTTTTCACATTTTAACGTTTCTATGCTTAAAATTCACAGTAGAACTTGCAAATTGGTCAAATCAAAAGACAATTAGAGCTAAAACTTTGCAATGCAAGTCACAACAATCCCACACACACATATATAGATACACACACACTCACACACTTGCATACGAAATAAGCATGAAAGTTAAAGGCATAAGAAGAAGCTTACAAAACTACTAAGAGAATCACAATCACAGTCTCTAACTCCATCTCCATCTTCATTTTCCTCTTTTGTATCCTACTACTACTACAAAACTCCCTGCTTAACTTCTTTCAGTAGTTCTTTCTCTTTTGGTCTACTCAGTTCACGTCCCATTGCTATTTTGGCTGTGTACTGTGTTGATGACCCTAGTAAAACCCTAGTAAAGAG
The DNA here is from genome assembly GCA_037044475.1 of Zaprionus obscuricornis. NCBI lineage: Eukaryota > Metazoa > Arthropoda > Insecta > Diptera > Drosophilidae > Zaprionus > Zaprionus obscuricornis. The sequence continues at coordinate 24,912 of JBAMBR010005800.1, read as the reverse complement.
CAGCAGCAAGGACTTTTACATTTGGAATTGAGGCAAAAGCGAAGCCTGTGGAAATGGAGCACTAAATGCGCTAAATTACAAACTAAACGCCGCAAGTGCCGCCCCTGGGCATGGCTTAGATTTCACAAATGAACGCCTCCTTGTCAGTCGGTTGTTGTAGGGGATGGGGTGGCAATAGCAGCTGTAGCTGTAGCAGTAGCTCTAGAGCTGTCGCTGTGGCAGTGGCAGTGGCAGTCACCAAAAATTGTGGCAAGTGGCAAAGTGGCAAGTGGCAAAGCCAAAACTGTCGACAGTCGATGACATTTGAGCGATAAGAAAAACTGTTGTGTGGCTTTAGCAGCAGTAGCAGCAAAACGGCAGCAGCAGCAGCAAGCGGCAGCAGTCTATTTTGTGGGTGGTGCAGGCAAACTGACTGGTTTTGTGTGGCAAGTGGCAAATAGCAATGAGCAAATGAGTGGATGGAGAAGCGATGGGAACTAACTGTAGGTCAGAGTAGAAAAGCCAAAGGCAAATGTTGTCATCTTGTTGCCTGTTTTTTTTTTTGTATTAAGTATGCAGGCGTGCGAAGCGTAATATACGCACACATACGTACATACACATATAGCTATATACACTGTGAGAAAATATAAGGTATCTTAAGGGAAAATTGAACATGTTAAACTGTTAAAAATTGTTTTAAAAAAAATTATTTCAAATAAATTTATATTTGCATAAATTTAAAAGAATTTTTTTGAATTTTTAAGATTTTTTAAAAGATTTTATTAATTTACTTTAAATTAAAAAATTCAGTTTCAGGTCCAGCTACAATTGCAGGCAAATTAACATAACTATGTAAACATTTGAGTAATTAACATTGCTTTAACATAACATAATGTAAAGCAATTAACATACAGCGGTCAAGTTAGCATAGTTAGCAAAATCTCTTTGATTTCTTCTCTCTTTTCTTTTGGCGCTGTGTATGTAAGACGTTGTCTCTCTCTATGTGTATGTGTGTGTGTGTGTATAAATAGCAAATGTTGTGGCAGTGAAATTTTTACAGTTATTTTTACAACATTGAAAATTGTTTTAAATGTTAATGCTGTCTTTGCTTGTTGTTGTTGTTTGTTGTTGCTGTTTGTTGTTGCTGCTTGTTGTCTTGGCACAATAAAAAGAGGCGTGTGCCGTTTGCCGCCCACACGACACACACACAAAATCCCAGTGCAAACAAATAATTGAGACGCTTTTGCACCCTTCACAAACATACAAACACATACAATATACACATACAATATACACGCAATATACACTCTACATACACACATACACACACATACATATACGCAGCAGCTGTCAAGTGCGCGCACTTGTGTTAAATTATGCGGGTTTTTGGTTTTTATTGCATTTGCCGCTCATTTCTTTTCGTTTGCTTTTGTTTTCGTTTTGTGTTGCTGCTTTTGCTTTGCGCTCATTTTGATTGTTAAAGCTCCCAACGGATACCTGCTGCTGCTGCTGTTGCTGCTGTTGCTGCTGCTGGCAATGCTAAGCAGCACCTCACTCTCTTAGCAACGCACTCTCTTTATATGTATACAAAAACACACTCGCTTCGTCCCGCTCACACTTGCAGCACAAATCAAAATCATTTCACAAGTCAACATATCAAAATTATGGAATGTGCTTGTCATTTCTTATGCATCGTTGCCCTCACGAGTACGCCTCTCACTACGCTCTTCCGTTCCCCACTCTCACACTCTCTCTTACTGTTTTTCCCCCCATATTCTTACTAATTCCGCACTCCGCGCTCTTCACATTGACATTTCAATTAATGGCACTTCGCTCAGTCCTCTACAGCTTGAAGGGTCAACACTTTCGTTTTCATAAGCGAGCGTACAGTGGAGTAGTATGGGGAAGCAAGTATTGCACTCTAATGAAGCCATGGCAAAACGTAGAAAGCAACCCTCGGCGAATGGGCAAGTAAAGGAAGCAAACAATGTCGCGCGATATCATTGCAATTCGTGTGACACGTGACCGCAAGAAATCCGGCAGCTAAGCAGCAGTTGGGAGAGAGTTCGAAGTCGCAACTGAGCTTTGTTTCTAAGAGGTGGGGAGTTAAGAGAGTGGGAGAGTGGGAGAGTGAGAGAGTGGGAGAGTGAGAGAGAGGGGGAATGAGAGAGCGATGCGTGGTTAGAGGGCTGCTTAATAGATTTTTGATTTGTTTTGGCGTGTCGCTTGCGCGTTGTGGGGACAAAATCCAATTGTGGCTGAGCAATGAAGCAAAGCAGCAGCGCAGCACAGCGCAGCGCAGCGCGTGCGACGCTGATACGAATAATGATTTGGCAAAAATTGTTTGAAATTTATGCGTTGTCTGCTGCTGCTGCTGCTTGTTCTTCCTTGTCTTTGACTAAATCAATACGTTCTATATACTTGAAGCTTTATTCTTGTTGTTGTTGTTATTGTTATTGTTGTTGTTGTTCTTGTTATACTTGTTTCAATCGTGTTAAAGCAGCCGCATAATTCAATAAAGAAATCACAAACAAAATAAGAAGAAGTAGAAGTAGAAGTAGCAGCAGCAGCAGCAGAATTTGAAGCAACAGTGAAATCATGAAGAAACTTGGCCAGGTTCAGTTCAATGTTGCTTCTTGTTGGCCAAGTCAAGATTCTTAGCCGCTGGCCAAGATTAAAAGCAGCTGAGAAACTTTGTTATGCTTTTACATCTGTCCGTTCAGTTTTTTTTTCTCTCTCTCTCTTCACTTGCTTGCTGTCGCTCACTGTATGCGGCTGCTTCGTCTACTTCTATTTCTACATCTTCTTTTTCTACTTCTTCTTCTTCTACTTCTACTTCTTCTTCTTCTACTTCTACTTCTACTGCTGCTTCTTCTTCTTTTTTTTTTTAACAAATTGTTTCAATTAAAAAGTTTACTGCCTTTCGCTTTGCTTTTGCTTTTGACTGAAAAATTTCAATGTTGTTGTTGTTGTTGTTGGTAGTAGACGACTGCGTGTCGCTTTTGTTGGCAGCATAGTGGGCGTAGCTGCAGACGGGGGGGAGGTGGTATGGGCTGTGTGAGTAGATCAGGGTCTAATCGGCTTTTGGCATGGTCCGCATGCGATTGACACGTGCCCCACAGGAGAAATTGGGGCGCTAATTGCGGCCATAAGTACGGCAGAGACAAGCTCAACTTTTGGCTTAAGTGAAAACTTGTAATTTCTTTTTGCAATTGGCCTTGGCAGCGCATTTATAAGTCAAAAGCGCGATTGCATAATACTCACACACACACACACGTGCGCCACACACACACACATACACACATTCTTACAGTCACACTGCACTGTGCGAAATGACGCACAACTAAAGTCTAATGAGGCAATAATTAGCGTCTTAACATTAACTGTTAACAGTGCACAAGCAAGCAGTTAACAGTGGCAATGTCTGTTAGTCAATGCGCGCTGTTAAGAGCTTAGCATAGCTCATGGAAATTGCTTAAGAGTCTTTAACAGTTGGAGCTGCACATAACAGTGTGAGTGTCTGTTAGCAAGAGCGCGCTGTTAACTAACATGTGTTTGAGTGCAGCGGCGATCTCTTGAGCGACACTGTTAAGAACTTGCACAGTGTGCAAAATGCGCGTGTGATCAGCTTAAAATTAAACTAAAACTAAAATAAATAAAATTAATTTTTAAATATAGATTTTGTAACAGTGGCAATGTATTTCTCACAGTGTATGCATTGCAGCTAATTGAGTATTGAGCAATTAATTAAACATAGTCGAATACAGCAGAAAACGAAAAAAAAAAACAAAATAAAATAAATAATAGAGAAAAAAAAAATAGAACATTGCAACCTTATCGCAGACTGTGCATCGTTCAAATATTTCGTGGCACTAATTAATTTAATTGATTCAAGCACTGTCTCTGTATGTGTGTGTATGTGTGTAAAGTCCACCACATAAGCTATTGACTTTATTATCTGTTTGTTTGCTTAAATGAAATTGACTTGTAATTAAAAAGTTTTGCAAATTGATTGAAAATCGCCCCAATGTACAAATGCGTACGCGCGAGCGATAATGTCTCTGTCTCTGTCTCTCTGTCTGTCTATGTGTGTATGTGTGTCCATTTGGCAACAATAAAACCACAATAATAACAACAACAATAACAAAGAGTTGTTGGCTAATTACAAACAATAATTAAAAATGCATTTTTTTTTTTACATTTTTTTTGTTGCTTTTCATTTGATGAACAACTTTAAAGAGTTTTGCCTTTTGCCTTTGCTTTCAATTTATGCAGGAAATTTTCTCTTAACAGCTGTTAGCATTCGCAGTATAAGAGTCGTTAAGCATAAAACTCTTATACGCTTGTACAATGCTCTTAAAACTGACCTAGGTCATGGCATAGTTGCTTAGTTTACAGTTTACAGCATCTCATGCTTTGTTTTTTTTTTTTGGTAATTGTGGCGGTCAGTTTTTGAACGCACTGTTAAGTTAAGCTAGAATTTCTAGCAAAACTGCTAATAGAAAAAATCTGAAAAAAAAATCTAGCAATTAAAAAGTGTAGCTAGAGAAGCAGAGAATAAAGAAGAAGTTAAAGTATTTGCAATGATTTAACTATTTTTTTATGACTTGAAATCTTTTGTTTTTTAGTTTTTTTCAAATGCAATTAAAATTAATTTTAAATAAAAGAGCAAAAAAAAAAAAACTTTTAGTTTCTCATTTAAACTCTATAAATAATTTAACTTTTTGTTTAAGTTTTATTAGGTTTTTTTTTTTTTTTTAGAGTTTAGCAGTTACAAATTTTATTGTCAGTATTTAGAAAATTTATTTATTTGTTTATTTTTATATTCTAGTAAAATAAACAAATATTTTTAGTCAATTTTCATTTTTATATGCAACATAAATTTAACAATAACAACAACAACAACAACAACAACAATAAGAAGAAGTAGAAGCAGCAGCAGCAACTGCATCAAGTTCCGCTATAAACAAATAAAAGCATCATCAAGCGCGTTCGCGTACTCCAAAAGTTCGGCTGCAATTTCGTGCACCAATAATTTCACAACGTAACAAAACAAAAAAACGAATAACAACAACAGCAGCAACAACAACAACAACAAGAAAAAGACAGCGACGACTCTTGTGACGAATGCGACAGCTTTAGCGACAGCGACAGCAGCAACAGCGAAGAGAAAAATTTCGCATTCTCTTCGTTGACACAGAGTTCGTGTTCGTACGCTGCTGCTGTTGCTGCTGCTGCTTGTACAAGCATAGATAAGGCACAAAACGTTTTGCTTCGTGCATACTTCGGTAAATATAACACTTCGTGTGCATACGAATTAACGAAGTGAACGAAACGATTGCTTAACTATGCGAACATTTCAGTTCAATCCTGTGACTCGAATGTGTAGCACGCGTTCTTTTTGATTTATGTGCCGTCGTTCAAATGTCGTTCTTCATATTTGACAGCGTTCTGTTATGTTTTTACCGTTACAAACGGTAAAGTAAAGTAAAAGAGAGTTCAACTGAACAGTGTCTTAAGAATAACATAAAAAAGGAGCAAAAGGTGTTTAATGAACTTGAACTGCGTGCGTGTTAATGTTACCGTTAATGACAAAGCGAAAGTAATTAAGTTTGTAAGAATATTAATAATAATAATATAAACAATTGTTGCTAGAACAAAAAAAATAACTGTAACTGTAAACAGTGAGTGCGACAAGAGTGCTGGAGAATCGCAAAGCAGAGCAAAAGAAAAAAAAATAACAAGTGCAAATCGTGTTGAATTTCATCAATCTAACAACTGTCATTGAGAAAAAAATAACAAAAAAAAAAAAAGAAGAAAAAAAAACATAACACAACGAAATCCACTTTGCAAACTTGGTGCATGTAATTGCCACGCCTACGCTAAGGCTTTTACTGTTTACGTGTGAGTGTGTGCTGCCTGTGTGTGCTTACGTGTGTAAGCTGCCACTGCTGCCTGCAGTAGTAGTAGTAGTTAGTGAAAGTGCTAAGCCGCAAAACAACAAGATAAATTACTTGACGCATACTTTTTGGGTTTTTATCTAAAAACAAATCTAAAACAATTGTTGACGACGCTCTCATCTCTAGCGCTATCTCGCTCACACTTCAAGTGTCTGTGTGTGTGGCTCTGTGTGTGTTTGTATTTATGTTGTTTATGTCGTAATCGCTGCATACTTTTAGGCATACAGATGGCGTATTATTTATGCGCTTGTTGTTGTCGCAACGATTTGTGGCAGCAAAACAAGTTGCATAAAGCTTAAAATATAAAAAATTCAATTTTATCTAAAAAAAAAAAAATTTCAAAAAAAAAACTTTTACAACGCGCCAAAAAAAAAAGTGTAAAAAATAAAAATAAAAAAAAAAATTAAAAAAAGCTAGATAAATAGCTAGATATATAGAGCTAGATATATATAAAGCGTAACTTTATCTATGTCATAGAACATTTAAAAAAATTAAAAGCAAAACGAAATTCATATTGTTATTGCTCCCGTGTGTGCGCTTTGGGGCACAGTTTAAGGCAGTAACAACAACAACGACAGCGCCTACGGCTTGGTTTAATTTCTCGAAGTAACGTTGGAAGCAAATAAGAAAGAAAGCGCAAAAAATAGCAAAAAAAAAAGGCAAAAGACCGCAACGAATTACGCAAAAGAAGCGAGAGAAGGAAGTAAAGAAGCAGCGGCTACCTCTAAAGGCCAAGAGGCAGCAGCAGTAGCGGCAGCTAACTACAAACGATCATAACAATAAAGTTGCGGATAACAAGCGCTTAACAACAACAACAAGAAGTAGAAGAAGCAGGAGAAAAAATAACAACAAGTAGAACAACAAAAATAACAACAAGAAACAAGCAGAAGCAGTTGAAGAACAAGAACAACAAAAATAAAAAAAAAAATGTTCACCATGTCCAGTGTCAATTTTGGATTACTTAACTGTTGGCTGCTTGTCAGTTTTTGGCTATTGCTGCTTAAAGGTAAGTAGTACCGCATAATGCTACATGTTATATGCCACATGGCAAATGTCGCATAGCAAATATTTCGTTTGTCGTATCGCTGCGAATGCCAAATGCTGAAATTCGCTTGCTTTTTAATTAAATAATCCAATTTATTTTCATTTAATTTCTAATTAAATTTAATTTGTTTGCCCCTTGCGCGTAACGTTCTCCCACTCTCTCTCTCTGTCGCTGTCTCTTTCTCTTGTGCCACGCACCTGTAAATACATTGAGCCGCCAACGCTGTTGCGGCTGCTGGCTGCCAATGTCGATGCTGCCGCCGCCGGGCTCTAATTGCTGCCCCTGCGCTGCGCTGCTTTGTGTATTTTACTTTTCCTTCGACATTCATTTTGTGTGTTTTCTTTTTTTTTTCTTTCATTCTCTCTCTGTATTTTTGTCGCTTTGAATTTCTTGTCTAATTTCCGGCTGGCATAATAAAGTATAAGGGTTGGGGTCGCAGCAGTGAGGGGGGGAGGGGGAAAAACGCGAATGTTTCACAATTGAAAATTCTTTAAATTTGCTGACAGGAATTTCAATTTCGAGACAAAAGTTTCATTGTCATTCGTTTTGCTAGCTAACAACATTGTCTGCCTGTCTGTCTGTCTTATTGCCATCTGTTTATCTGTCTGTCTGTCTCTCTATCTGTCTGTGTGTGTGTGTGTGTGTAGAAAGCGTAGGTCGCTTTGAGGTTGAGTTTGAGGTTCAAATTGTTTTGAGTTTGAGCAAATGTCAGCAGGTTGAGACAATGGCAACGCCTTTTCGAGACGCGAATTCTTTGAGACATTGCCTCTTTATGCTGTCAATTTCAATCTAACTTATATCACTACCAACTCTCTCTCTCACTCTCTGTCTATCTCTCTCGCTCTTTCGCACTCTCTTTGTCTAGCTTGCTTGCCATTTGATAACTGTTTCTATTGAATTCTTTGGCTAATTGCGTTTAAAATTGTTTCTCATTTCATTATTTTTTTTTTCTGCCACTTTTCTCTCTCTCTCTTTCTCTATCTCTCTGCATCTCATTGTCTTTCTCTATAGTTACAAATGTTGCAAGGTCAACAAGATGTTGCAAACAAAAGGCAAAAATACAAAATAACAAAAAAAAAAAAACCCCCGCTCGAGCTGCGCTTAGTCGAGTTTTGCAGTTGCAGCTCAGCTGAGCTAAACACTTGTAGTCCTTCAGTCCTTTTAGCCCTTTACAGGCTTCCTGTTTTCCCTTTCTAACTGCACTCTCTCTCTCTCTCTCTCTCTCTCTATCTTTTCCACACTTGCTGTCGCTGCGCCTTGTTCCCTTTTATTTTTTTTTTTTTTTTGTATTTTTGTTGCCTCTTGCGTCGCTGGCAGCTGTCCGAGCAGCTACATATGGCTCGTCTGCCATGCCAACTTTTCAAAAACACACACAAACACACACTCACACACACACACTGACACTGACATACAATGTCTCACACAGTTTTACAACACGCAGTTACTGCAACACTGACACAAAATTTCATTTTCAATTCATGCTCGGAATTCAAATGTGAGTCGAAAAAAAAAACGCAAAAAAATATTAAAAAAAAACGCGAAAGTTAGAAATAAAAAACAGACACACAGCGATAGAGAGATAGATATAATAGACAGAGAGAGAGAAAGATAGAAATAGACACATAGAGAAAGCTACATATGATGACAAACTAACGAGCAGCAGCAGGCACTTGTAAATGCAACGCGTTGCCTTGGCTGCTGCTGCTGCAGTTGTTATTGCTGCTGCTGCTGCTGCTGCTGTTATACCTAGTGCCATGCGAGGCATAAAAAGAGTTTATTAAGTTTTTTTTTTTTCAACTTGCAAATTTATTACAGCCCAAAAATATGCTACAAAATTTAACTCCGACAAAATAACGCAAAAAACTAAACAAAAAGTTAAAAATTTAAAATTTTTAATTTTTTGGTATAATTTTTATTTATTTTATAAAACAAAAACATAAAGTAAAACTTTCTTAGTGAAAGTTTCTTCTATTTACAGTAAATGTTAAAATTGATTAGAAAAGTTTGCTGAAAATGTTTGGCAAAGCTTATGAAGTGTTGTAAAATAATTATTCAAGCATTTTACTGAGAGCTTTACGAATTTTTACAAGCATTTTTTTGGAGCTTAAGAAATTTTGCAAAAATATTTTTTTCAAATATTTTATGAAAATATTTTCCTATAAATATTAAAATGTTTTCGAAGATTTGTTAAAAATTTGCAAAGATTTCTACAATTTAGAAGTTTATGAACTGACAATAAAAAATTTTTCAATTAATTTTTTTTCAGCATCAGAAAATTAAAAACAATTTAAAAAAAAAAGAAAAATAATTTATATACAATAAATTATGAATAATAAAAAAAAAAATAAATAAAAAAATTATATGAAAATAAATTTATAGAATAATTTAAAAACAATTTATAAATAATAAAAAATAAAATAAATAAATTTTATGAAAATATATTTATAGAGAAATTTGTAAAAACAATTTAAAAAAAAATATGTTAAAAAAGAAAAATAATTTATATAAAATAAATTATGAATAATAAAAAAAAAAATAAAAAAAAATAATGTGAAAATAAATTTATAGAATAATTTAAAAACAATTTATAAATAATAAAAAATAAAACAAATAAATTTTATGAAAATATATTTTAGAGAAATTTGTAAAAACAATTTTAAAAAAAATATTTTAAAAAAGAAAAATAATTTATATAAAATAAATTATGAATAATAAAAAAAATAAATTTATAGAATAATTTAAAAACAATTTATAAGTAATGAAAAATAAAATAAATAAATATTATGAAAATATATTTATAGAGAAATTTGTAAAAACAATTTTGAATAGTAAAGAAAAATGTATGAAAATTTGAAAAAATTTATTTATAAAAAATTTAAATAAAAAATGAAAATTGAAAAATTATAAAAAAAAATATTTTATGGAAACTAAGTTAATATTAAAAAAAAGTTTTAAAAGGCTCAAAATAAAATAGAAAAAATATTATTTATTTTTTTTTTTTAAATTCTAAAATTCAAGTTTTTTCCATAAAAAATATAACGTTCGAACTGAGACTGAGATGCCTATAGAATCGTGTGCTACGACAGTTAACTAATTGTCCCTGATATGTGCGTGGTTGCACACCCCAATACTGACTTCAATTTGTATAAAAGAGATTGTGAAATATTTCTGAGACACCGGGTGCGGGTATTAACTAGTTGAGCTTGTCTTAAAAGTTAGTAAAACCAACTAGTTGTTGCTTTTGCTCAGGGTCATTGCTGCTATTGCTGTTGTTGTTATATATGCAGTTGACACATGCAAATAGTTGCAGTTGCATGTTGCTTTTTCTGGTTTTATTTTGTATTGTTGCTGCAACCGCAGATGGACTCATTCACTCAGCTACAGCTACAGTTACAGTTACAGGCAGCTGACTGTAGCCTAAAAGCCAACCACTTTATAAACACACACACACACATAATACATACAGAGACATATACACACTTAAGCCCACACACACATAGTAAAACAAGAAGAAAAAAAAAAATGCTGCACTGCGTAAAGCGTGTAATAAGTTTGCCTGATGCAATTTGATGTGGCAGCCACGGGGACTTCAATGCCTAAACACATTGCATTGCATTGCATTGCAGAGCAGCATCTTTATTATCAACGTCATCATCATTATCATTATCATTATCATCATCATGTAGAACCAACATTCATTCATTTTCCATTTTCCTACATTTCCATTTTCCATTACATTTTCATTCTCATTCTCATTTTTCATTTTCATTTTGTCTTCGACTGCGTTTGAATTGTATTTTTGCCAGCTTTGTAATTTCCAAATGAAATGCTTTCCAAATGCAATTTTCTGCTGCAAATTGTTGCAACATTTTTGCCGCAATTTCTTCTCTTTCTCACTCTCTCTCTCTACTCGCTTTACTCGCTTGCTGTTGTCGCTCTACTCATTCGCTGTGTCTTTTCATCTATCTATCTAACTATCATTCTATCATTATATTTCTTTTCTGTCTGCATGTCTCTTCCTCTCTCTCTCTCTCTCTCTCTCTCTTTCTGTTGTGTAAGTGTATTTCATTTTACTAAAAGCTACTTGTCATTGCGAAATAAATAAAAAAAAAGCAAATAGAAATTACTCTGCAGCTTAAGTTGTTCGTAATTGTAGAAGAACAAAAAAAAATATCTAAGGAAAAGGTCGCCGCAGGTAAAACTAGTTAAAAAAAATTTTGTATAAAAAAAATATTTTAAGCAAAAAATTAAACGCGATTTTAATTTCTCAGTTTCTTTTTTTTTCATTATATTGTTATGCAGAAAGAATTTTCTATGTGCCTTGAGCTTTGTTACTACGTTCTCTAATTAAATATAAATAAAAATCTCAGCTAAGTTTTTGCTAATAATTCATTTGAAAATATAAAATGTTTTATGCTTGAAAAGCGAAAAAAATGCTGTGCTTCAATTTTACGGCTTTTCAAAATTAATTAGCATTTTTTGAGAAATTTTTCAAGATTTTCAAAATTCAAGAAAATATTTACCAATAAAAATTATAGTTATATTTTTATACCTTATATTTATTTTTAAATCTTTATTTTTATGTAATTATTTTTTTTTATTTTTTTATATTTATTTCATATTTTTTTTTAGTTATTTTTAAATATTTATTTTTATATATTTATTTTTAAATATTTATTTTTATATTTTATTTTTATATATTTATTTTTATATATTTATTTTTATATATTTATTTGTAAATATTTATTTATTTTTATTTATTTTATTTATTATTTTATAGTTTTTTTTATTAAAAAAATCTTTTTAGGTTTTTGTAAGTTTGATTTTTTTTGTAAAAATATTACCAGCAATATTTAGATATTTTTTAAAATCGTTTTTAAATTCAAATTTTGTTTTTATTCATTTTATAAACGTGGCAAAAATTTATAAAATTATTTTTCTACAATTTTATTTCAATATTTTTGTGAAAATATTTCAAGCAATATTTCAATATTTTTATTTTATTTTTTATTATTTTATAAACATGGCAAAAATTTATAAAATTATTTGACTATAATTTTATTTCCATGAAAATATTTAAAATTTTTATATAAAAATAATTTTTAATATTTTTCAAACATTATTAAATTCATGTTGCGATTTGTGAGGTTTTAGCATATCACTTCGCAAATATTTAAACAATTTTTTTTTCTACTTTTATTTCCTAAACTTTTCTAGCTTTTCGTTTTTGCAAAATATTTTCAGTTATTTCTTTTTTTTTTCTAGACTTTTCTGCAAACATTACATATTCACGTTTTGCTGTACGTTTTGTAAATGAAATGAAACGCAGCGTAGCATATAGCCTTAACTTTAGGTGTAGCGTTAGTTAAAGGTTAGCAAACAAGTCGGACAAGTCAATTAATGAAAGTACACACAAAATGTGCTGCTATAAGAACGGTAGCAGTAGCAACAGCAGCAGCAATAGTAGCAACAGCAGCAGCAGCAGTGGGAGAAACAGTAACAGTAGCAGCTAAAGGCAAACAGGAAATGTTGCTGCTGATGCTGATGTTGCCTGCTGATGCTGATGCTGCCAACAACATGAATGTTGACGCACGTTGAATAAGTCAAAATGGCGTTTGCCACACATGCAGCTGCGTGTGTGTTGTATAGTTTCTGCGACTAGTTTGAAAATGATTCGCAACGAAATGCATGTTGCATGGGCTACACTCAAAGCAGCTGCCACAGCCACAGCAAGGCTTTATACAAATAGAAATTGTAGGACACAAACACACACACGCTCCCTTTCTCTTTCACACACACGCACACACACAGAGTGGTATGCGAGCAAACATGAAATTGCATTGCCTGACCATGAAAAGTTAACAAAATATAGAACACGACGACGAATGACATTTAACATCTGCAACCGCTGACGACTTACAACAGCAGCAATACACTGTAAAAAAAAAAAACAACCAACATACAAACAAAAGGTAGCAGTGGCAGCGAGCAGCCATATACAATATTCAATAATAAATTCATAAAATTGCAATTTTTTTCTATGCTTTTTTTTTTATTGTTGTTGATGTTGCTCTTGTTGTTGTTGCTGTTGTTGTTGTATTGTTTATTATTAAATATATTTACGCGTTGCGGTTTTTGCATCGCCTTTTGCATTTTTATGTGTTTATTTAGTGTGCAAAATATGCGACGGATGCTGTAAATGTAAATTACCGTTATTTGCACAGCTGTTCGCCATTTAACGCAAACAAATTGTTTGCTCTCATTCTTTTCTTCTCTTTGTTTGTTGTTATCGTTATTGTTGTTGCTGTTATTGTTGTTGCTGTTGCTGTTGCTGCTGTTGCTCTTTTCGTTATAGTTTTCAATTGTACAACAGCTCAATGTATGATTTTTTTTTTTTTTTTATATATACTTCTGTTAAAAAAAAACAACTTTTTGCCATGTTACTTTCAGTTTTTGTCCCTTTGATGAGTTTTTATAATAAAGTCCATTAAATGCATATTCGAAACACTTTTGATTTCTGTACAAAAAAAAAAAAACAAAAAGGGAAACAAACCTCAAAGTGCAAAATCAAGTGCAATTAAAACAAAAATTATTATTTGCACAGAATATTTTCTTTTTTTTTTACTTTTTTTGTTATTGTTAAGTAAGCAATAAATTTGATTTATTTAACTTCTCAACTGAATGAATCAATTGCATTTTGATATGCAACAAAAACTGTAGCATGCTTTTGAGCTGAGCTTGAAAAGGCAATATAAACAAATTGCAATATACATATAAATGTAGCATACTTTTAAGCGGAATGTGAAAATAACGTTGACTAAATTCAATGAGACAAAAAAAATATTGTAAAATACTCTTTTTGTGAAGTGTGTAATATAAAATTCCTTATTCATTAAATATTTTCTACCACTGTATAAAATTTAATAAAATAAAATTAAATTTTTATATTTTTTTATTTTATTGCATTTTAATATAATAAATTACATTAAATAACATAAAGCGATAAAAACGTTATGAAAATCAAGCTCATTTTAACATTCGATTTTTTCTCTTTCTTTTGGGGAATTTTTTTTATCTTATATTGAATTTCAATTGAGATTCAATTAAAAATATTTTAACACAAAATATATACGATAATTTTACGTTTTTTTTTGCATTTTTTTTTTGTGCTGAAAAATTATTCAATTTTCAGAAGTAAATAATAAAAATTTTATTTATCATATACAGTTATGTATATAGATTATTATAGGCTGTGTATTATGAATGCTTAATCGAACGTTAACTTTTTCTTTTGGCCAACAAAAAAAAATATAAATTACATGTTAATCTAGGCAAGGCAAGCAACTGACGGGCATTTAAGCATGTACAAACATGTTCATAAAGCTATACAAAGGTTATAGAACTTTGTATGTAAAAGCAAAAAGGAAAAATTGCTGAAGTACTGCATGAAGTTCTTGGCAATATATTGCGGCGCGAACTTGATGAAATGCCAAAGCAAACTTATGGCCTAAGGCATTGGCAATCAAAAAAAAAAAAGAGATGGGAAATGCGGTTGCCGAGGGAAGAAGTGGAGAGTGTGGAGTGTGAGATAGGGAAAGGAGGGGCACTGTGAGGCGTTTTGCGACTGGTGTCAGACTGATGAATGAAGCGCGACGAACGCTTAGACATGGACATGCACATGGACATGAACGAACACGCATGCCAAGGCACGCACAAATATCAGCGTCAAATCGATGACGTTCGTACGTTCCACAGTTACTTCGTGAACCTCTCTCCCCTCCTCCGCTAGCTGTATTCCACAATTTGCTTGCCTCGTTTGCTTCGTACTATATGCCACGTCCGTTTGCCGCAAAGTATGCAAAGCGCTGAAATAACAACAACAAAACGCAAGGCGTGTTGTTGTTTTTTTTTCTCTGTGTGCACTGTTTGATGGAAAGAGAATTATTGCCTTGCGGGCGAAGGTTGTTCACACCAACAATTTGATGAGACTTGAGTGCTTAGAGTGTGAGAAAGAGAGAGAGAGAAAGAGATAGCATTTTGCGGTAGAGAGTGCCGAGACCTGCTTGAAGGCATCTTTAAAACGTCTTGTTGATTTAAGCAGCAGATGCTGAAAAATGTATGTGACGTGTTCGTTCACTCAGCAGCGGCAACAGCAGCAGATAAAAACCTCTGTCTGATAATATTGATGTGTATGCATATTTATAGACTGAACTGTTACTGTTGCTGTTTCAGGATGAAACATGCACTTAAACATTTACAATACTTACCCAATATGCCACTGACTAATTCATGAAGAATTCAACATACAAATGTTACATACATATGCCGCCCGCCTATGCGTAGCTTTATGCGAAAACTTTTAAATTTTTTTTTTGGTCCTTTTTAATACCCTGAAAATGAATAAAAGTGAGCATATTAGTTATATATGCATGTATAATGGTATGGTAGACTTTATAGAGTTAGCAATTGTATATTAGAGCTAAATATGACTAAATGTGCAAGTTTGAACATGTCGCTCTTCGTTGTTAAAAGAGCTAGCACTGCATGCTATGCACATAAGCATATGTTGTGCCTTAAAAGAGGCGTGGCAGCTGTAAAAAAGTATATATACCTTAATATTAAGCAAAACGTGCAAGTTTAAACATGTCTATTTTAGTAAATATTAAAACTAGCATTACATAATGTGTACATAATGTATAAAAAATGATAACATATGTTATAAAGTATATAATGCTTAACATTAAGCAAATGTGCAAGTTTGAACATGTCGTTCTCAGCCAATATATGAGTTAGGCTTAACAAATTTAAATTTGTAGCTTTGTATATAGTAAATGTAGTGAATATTTATATTATTAGGCATATGCCACGCCTCTTTTTGCAGTTATGACTAGATAAAATATGCCTGCCCGGGTATATTATAGCTGTGCTTTAGAGTCTATTCAATCGTTAGATTTTCTTGGAATGAAATCCCTTTACTTTGCTTGCTTGTATTCTAAATAAATAAAATGTATTGAGCTGTCGTATTTTTGCTTGTTTTTCTTTGTAAACACATATAAATAAAAAAAAAATCGAAGAATAAAAAAAAAATAAAAAATAAAATAAAAAAAAGCCGCAAGCGCTTAAAGTTTTTTTTTCTCATTTTTTTTTTTGCTTTTCTTTTTTTTTATAAGGCCGCAAACAATTTCTTTGCAACGTTTCGCAACACTTATGGATTTGACATTTATATGACAGTTGGATTTCAGTGCGTACAAGACGCAATATGCTGCGTCACATACGTCGCACAGTCATACACACACACACATATCTATACATATATAGTTATGAGTATGTCTCTCTGACTGTCTGTCTGTCTTGGTGTCTGTGCGAGTGTGTGTTCTATATTTATTTATTTTTTTTTTCTCCTTGAGCTGCTTCTGCTATTTTGTTGACTTGGAAAACGTGCGCGCTTATAGCAGGACTAAAGAAACTCAAATTGTTTTTTATACATATATATATATATATATATATTTTATTTTTATTTTTTTTGTGCGCAATACAAGCATATAAAGATTTATCTATGTGTGAGTGTGTGTGTATATTTTTAAGGCATTTGGCACAATTTTGTTATGCTTATCGCATTTCAGTCACGTAACTGACATTGTTGTTGCCATTGTCTCTATTTCTATTGCTGTTGTTGTTGTTGTTATTGTTATCTTTGTCTTTCTCTTTCACTGTCTGTGTCTCTATGAAATTTATGCATTTGATTTCAACTAATTTTCAACGGCATAAATATAATTAAATTCATGCACGTCTTCAACGCGTCTTCGTAACAAATTAGTTGGCGCTCTTTCTTTTTCGCTCTCATCTCATAAATTGAGCTCATTGCACGCTAGCTAGTAACCATAGCAGTAGGCGTAAAACGTCCTTGATGTCCTTGAGCACATGTTGACTATTAAAAAACGCTCAAACCCCACAAAAAAATAAAAAACACGTTGCAGCTGGCTGCCATCTCACGGCCAACAAACATAACACATAGAAAAAAAAAATGTCTAAGCCTTTTTTTTTTTTTTTGTTTTTCGTTTTTTTTTTTTCTTTGTTGCCTAAAGTGGCAAAATATACACACAAGTCGTAAAATTTTGCTACCAGGCTTGTAAATAGTAGTTGTAGCAGCAACAGCAGTGTATGTGGCAGTGGCTAAAAGGGGCGAGGGGGCAATAAACCAGTTGCGCGGCGCTAAATCTAAATCGTGTAGGCCTCAATGATTTTTGCAGCAATACAAGCTCATTTTGGTTTTATTAACAACAGAGTGAGTGAGAGAGAGAGTGAGAGAGAGTGAGAAAGAAAGAGAGAGAGTGAGAGAGAGTGAGTGAGAGAGAGTGAGTGAGAAAGAGTGAGATATACATACATATACATAGAGTCAGGGACACAGGGACAACAGCTCGTGTCAACGCCTACAAACGACACTCGCACGCTAACGCTGCATACCTTGAGGCGTGCCAGTAACCTATATATACACACACACACACACGCAGAGATGCTAGACTGCTGCTGCTGTTGCTGCTCTTGCTTTAGAGTTTTGCAGCATTTTACTTGCTTGCCTGAGCCGTTTTATTAAAAATTCCACACAGCATCAAGTCGAGTCACAGCAGCGCTGAAGTCGAGTCGAAGCTGCTGCCGTTGCTTAAGCATATTCAAGGCAAGCGCAACAACTAACAGCAAAACAACACTGTGTCTTAGCAGTTCTTTTTCTTCTTCTTCTTCTTCTTCTGCTTGTTGTTGTTGTTTTACTTTTATTGCTTTGTCATGCCTACACATATTCTTACAGCAGCAGCTATAGCAAAGGCTTTTTGAGCTGTCGCTAAAGCAAAAATTGTCTACCGCAATGCTGTTGTTTCTTGTTGTTTTACTTTAGCTTTGCTTTAGCATTTTGTCACAGTCTCTACTATATATATACGTATGTTAAGCAGCATTCTATGTTAAAAAAAAATCCTTTTTATAAAATTTATAACCATACGCCAAAAGTGCCTTAGCTCTCTGTTACAGTTAATAAATAAAATGTGCAAAGCCTTTTCCTACCAAAAAAAAACAAAAAAAAAATTTTTTTGTCAGCGAATTTCTATAGAATTTTCTATTTTTAAATTTTTACATTCTCATCATATTGTGTTTTTTTTTTTATGCACAATTTAATGGCATTAAATGCGCTTTGATTAGCTATGCGCAAGTCTGTCAAGTATATTTAAGCGCAGCTTAAAAGTATGCTGCAGTTATTTTTTTTGCTACGCGTAGCCTAAGGCAATTGCACTGCAGTTGAAGTAATTATACCCTGTACCCATTGAAAATGGGTAAAAAAAGGGTATATTAAGTTTGTGCAAATGTGCGTAACGGGCAGAAGGAGGCGTGGCAGACCCCATAAAGTATATATATTCTGACTCAGGATCAATAGCCGAGTCGATTTGGCCATGTCCGTCTGTCTGTCCGTCTGTCTGTCCGTCTGTCTGTTTGAACGCAAAGAACTTCTAAACTATAAGAGCTAGAGAAACCAAATTTGGTATGTTGGTTCCCATATAGCATAATTCGATCGAGTTTATTTCAAACTTTGGATGCCACGCCCCGTTTCTTATCTCAGCTTCTATAAGCACTAGAGACTTGTAATTTGGAAGGGAACATTTAAGCATCAATATAAAACAGTATCTCAGAAATGTGAAAAGCAACTGAAATGTGCTGCCAATGAATGCAAAGAGCAAAGTGTGAAAAGCAAAATAAAACAAAAAAAAAAAACACGAAGCAAAAGCACAAAATTGATGCTGTTTAATTAAGCAAAAGCGTGATTTTCTATATAGAAAAAAAATAAGAAAATGTAAACAGTGAAGTGAGTGTGATTCCTATGATATTTCAGTTAAAATTTATTTACTGGCAGTTATTTTAAATTGGAAGTGCCTTCCTCCTCGATTCTCATAAGTTAAAGCTAGGCTTTCGTATGAAGCAGCAGGCAAACAGTGAAGTGAGTTTGATTCCTATGATATTTCAGTTATATTTAAATTAAAATTTATTTACTGGCAGTTATTTTAAATTGGAAGTGCCTTCCTCCTCGATTCTCATAAGTTAAATTTAAAAAATTTAAAAATAATATAAAAATTTTCCAAGTTAATTTTTAATAATTTTTAATTTAATTATTAAAGAAAATATAAATATAATAAAAACCATAATAAAAGTTGAAGTTCAAACTTTTAACGACTGTGTAAAAATATTGAAAAATTTCTTCAAAAAATTTTTTACAAAATTCTAGTAAAATTTTAAAACACTTCAAAAATAAACTCTGACAATTTCTTTTGCTTTTACATTTTTTTTTTTTTTATAATTTTATAATTATTATTTACTATTTGATTCTTTTTTTATGTGATTTTTTTTATTTTATTATTTTTATTTATTTATTTATTTATATTTTTTTTTATTATTAATTTTTTATATATATTTTTTTTATTTTTATAATTATTATTTATTATTTTATTATGATTTTTTTTATTATATAATTTTTTTTTTATTTTAGTATTTTTTTTTTATTTTGTTTTTATTTTATTAATAATTAATTTTTTTTTTTTTATTATTTTATTTATTTTTTATTTATGCTCACTGCATAAACTATTAAAACATTGAGCGCATTAACTCAGCCTACCACTGCTTGTTTGCTGTCATGTTGTTTTCATTATTGTTTTGGTTTTGCCTTGCTTGGCTGAGAGCCCATTGTCAACACATTGTGGCGCCTAAAGGCCAGTAGTCAGTCTGCCACATTTCACATACGTTCGCGCGTGTCATATTTATTTATTTCGTCTTGAGGAAATTTCCACAAACACACACACGCACACAGAAACACAACATACACACTGAGAGTTTGATATAAATGTTTTACACACACGTATATTTACATATATAGACGTCTGTCTGCCTATCTGTCTGTCTGTCTGTCACACTGTTTTGCCATTGTAGGCAACACGTTTTTCATTTCCCGTTTGTTGCAAAAAAAAAATAAATAAGAAAACAGAAAAAGTTTTTTTTTTTTTTTGGTGTCGCATCCGCAAAGAGTTTATTTTGTGTGCGCTACTTTGACATATATGCAAAATCTGTTGTCGCTGTCGTTGCCGCTGTCATTGCTCAATCAAAACTTATAACTTTAAGCTTTTAATATTAAAAGCTTTTTGTTTGTGTGCAGCTAACTAACATTTGTGCAACCTGTTGCCAAACATTTTAGTTGATTACGTGTCAATTTTTTGCCACAATTAATCAACAATAACAAAAAAAAAAAATGTAAAAAAAAAAATATTAAGATAAATTGTAAGTATGATTAATATTTATGAGTTGCACAAGTTGCAACATTGGGAAACTTTGTGTGACACTTTTAATGGCCACATTTAACAATTATGAGCCTGCTCTTTGCTGTTGCTGCTGTTTTTTGTCATGCCGCTGCCTGTGGCCTGTTCTACATTTGGTTCAATGAACTTGCATTGCTTTAATTTTGTCTACACTTCGACGGTGTACAAACCAACAAAAAAAAAGCGGCGCCTGCACAATGCAACAGCAGCAGCAGCAGCAGCCGCTGTGCCTGGCATGTGGCCAAAAAAAAAGAGAAAAAAAAACCGTTGACAACAGTGACAAAAAAAAGCAAGCGTTGCAATTGCCTCTGCTTGCTGCACAAAAACAGCAGAAAGCAATTAAACTTTGGCATTTTGTTTGCACGAAAGCGATTTAAGTTGTTGTCGAAAAAAAAAGACAAAAGACGCTCTTACAGCTTACAGCTCTCACACCTCACACTCGCTGTCTCTCTCACTGCTGTGCGTGTAATATGATGCGCTTAAAAGTAGGCAACGTTTCTTTTTGCCTCATTTGTACGTTTATCCAATTGGTAAATAATATGTTTTTAAATATGTAAACAAGACACACACACACACACACAGGTCTACAGGCAGCAAAATGTGTGTCAATGCTGCGATAGCAAAACTGTTTTTCTATTTTCTTCTTATATATTTTGTTAGCTTTTCTGTCGCAATAGTTGAAACGTGCGCTGCCAGTAAAAGTAGCCAGCAGACACACACACAAATTGACAATTGGTTTTTTTTTTTGTTTTTTGCCTGCTCTCAAAAGTAGGCAACAATATTTGGCAAAAATTTTAGCAGCCAAAAAAAAAAATATTACGACTGCTCTCTCTGGCAACTCAATACACGTCGAAATTTGATATCTTTTTCTATGACTATCACTTGGCTCTAGGCTCTTACTCTTTCTCTCTATTCTCTGACTCATTTCCTCTATAGCTTTCTCTCTCTTTCTCTTTCTCTGTCAGCTTTTTGGCTGTTAGTATCTTTAACAGTTTTGTTGTTTTGCTGTGTATATGTGTGTGTTTTTGGTCATTTTGCACGTTTTGTTGAGCAGTTTTGCAGTGCTAACACACACACACAGAGAGCATCGTTGGCCAGGTCAACGTCATCGCCCATTGACATTCATATTCATGGCTAACGCCAATGGCAGCGACATTTATTGAACTTTTTATGCGCTCACAAATTTACTTTTATGTTTGTCGCTTCTAATATTGTTGTCGCTTGTCGCATGTCGCTTGTCGCATGTCGGTTACCGCTTGTCGCTTGTCTGTTTGTCGTTTACCGCTACTGCTGCTGCTGTTGTTGCTGCTGCTGCTGCTGCTGTGGTTTCTTTTGTATATTCAGCTTCTTTTTAGGTTATATGCTAACTATTGCTATCTCACTCGTACTCTTTCTCTCTCTCCATTGCACACTCAGTGTATGCTTTTTGCCTGCTGTTTTTCTGGCAGTAATTAAGCCGCCTCAATGGCTGATCAAAATGGCCAAAAACGACAATGACAACGACAACAAGAAGCAGCAAAATTTTTGGTTTTTTTTTTTTGTTCAATTTTTGCGTATAGGCGTATCGACTGAGCGCCTGGGCGTGGCAGCCAAACGCAAATGTTTGTTTTGGACGCTAACTTGTCGACTTTTCCCATGAATATTAAGCGCTGCTGCTCGCTGCCTTTTATTTTACTTTTACTTTTTTTTCGTTTTTTTTTTTTCATCTTCATTTTCTATTTTTGGGTTTTGGGCTGCTTTCGGGTTTAGATTTTTTTTTTTTATTTTTATTTTTGGCGTTATCTGCACGCGCTGTGTTTTCACAGTGCTTTGAATTATCAAAAGTAAGAAGAAGTAGCAGCAGTAGAAGCGAAACCAAAACAACAAATGTAGCGAACGCGTGTGGCGTCTGCGGCTTAATTAAGCCAAAAAATGTTTGTATTTTATTACTGTATATTGCGCGTAATTAAAATCGACGCCTGACCAAAAGCCAGCTGCACAGTAGTAGCAGCAGCAGCAGCAGCAGAAGATGTTGAAAATTGCCGCCTGTGCCCGCAAAATACAGACAAATATCGGTCAAGTTATTGAAAGTGTCTGCGGCTTTGCTTGGCTGCCTCGCAGTGACTGCTGCTGCTGTTGCTGCCTTTGCTGCTGCCTCTGGTATTGCTGCTACTGCCTCTGCTACTGCTGCTGTTTGCCACAGTTTACAGTTACAGTTTACTCACTGGCAAGTTTCAAGTCTACAGTTTGCTTTTTATAGCCCCTGCAGCAACTGAAGCAGCAGCAGAGGCAGCAAACAGCAACAGCAGCAACAGCTGTGAGTTGTTATACTTATTTAAGTGGATATTGAGACGGCCACCGAACTGAAATTGAGCAGAGAGAGAGAGAGAGAGACAGAGAGAGAGAGAGAGGGACAGTGGCAAAAGGCAGTAGGTACTATGTTTTTTTCATGAAGCAGTGTGACGCAGGTGCTGGCAATCCACTTAACTTTGAATAGATTTTGACTTGGGCGGCGGCTTTTTCACTTTTTCTCTTTTTTTTTTTTGATGTTAATTGCTGCAAAGCTTAGGCCAAAGACAAACAGACAAAGCGATAGACAGTGCGACTGAGAGAGACACCGAACCACTTAGTCAGCTATTTTATGCATCAGCAAGTGCGATCTTGAAGCGATACCTTCCTTTGCGTCGTGTCGCGTCGCGTCGCCTACTTACTATCAAACAAATTTGTGTTGGCGGCCCGCCATTGGCATTTCAATTTGATTGGCGCACAAATTGCTTTATTTTTCTCATTTGTTGTTGCTCTTCGTGTTTAGCAACAAGCCGACGGCAATGGCAGCAACAAACAACAACAACAACAAATGTTAACTGTAAACGAAATCGATGAGTTGTATGTGTGTTTGGAATGAAAGGAGTAAGATGTAGGCCACGAAAAGAAAAGAAAAAAAAAAAAAATTGCCAAAGGGAATACAACAAAATATATATAAAAAAAACATTTGTATGCTTAAACATGCGAATTTAGCTAGATTTCAGAGCAGATTTTTATAGCAAATTTCTAGTTATTCTTATTTTTTATCTTTAAATAAATAAATGAAATTTGTTATCGAGCAGATTTCATTTTATTATTTAATAAATATATATATAAAATTCTAATTAAATTCAAGCAGTTTATATAACATTTTTTTTCTGTCAATAAAAATAAAAATTTTAAAGAAATGCAACTTGAATTTTAGTTTTGTTTTTTTTTTGACATTTTAAAGAAAATTAAATAAAATAAAATTAGATAAATTCTTGCAGATTTAACAGAATTTATTTACTTAAAAAAATAAAATAAAATTTTTAAAAAAATTTAAGAAAATTCAATTTGATTTTACGCAGATTTTCAAGACTTACCAAATTTTCTTTCAAAGTTTTTTTTTCTGTAATAAAAAATAAATAAATTAAAATTAGTTTTAAGCAGACTTTCAGAAATTTTTTTAGATTTTTTTTTTAATATAAAGACATAAAAAAATTTGTATGAAATAAAAAAAAAAATAATATCAAGTAAATGTTATTAATTTTTAAATAAATAAATAAATATAGAAAAATAAATAAATAAAACATAAATAAATATTAAATATATAAATAAAAAAATTAATAAAATTTTTAAACTTAATTTCATTTTTTTTTAATTTTTATTCATTTAATTATTAAAAAATTCTTTACATATATTTTAAATATTTTTAAATAAATTTTTTTTAAATATTTTTTTTTTAAATTATTTTTTTTTTCAAATTTAAATTAATTTTTTTATTCATTTAATTATTAAAAAATTCTTTAGAAAATTCTTTAAATATTTTTTTTTTAATAATTTTTTTTTTCAAATTTAAATTCATTTTTTTTTTTATTCATTTAATTGTTAAAAAATTCTTTAAATATTGTTTTTTTTTAAATAACTTTTTTTTCAAATTTAAATTATTTTTTTTATTCATTTAATTATTAAAAAATTCTTTAAATATTTTTTTTAAATAATTTTTTTTTTCAAATTTAAATTCATTTTTTTATTCATTTAATTGTTAAAAAATTCTTTAAGTATTTTTTTTTTTAATAAAATTTTTTTTCAAATATTAAATTAATTTTTTGCCATAAATATTTAAATATTTATGAATAATTGAAAGAAAAAAATTATTTAAAAAAATATTTAAAGAATTTTTTAACTAATTAAATGAATAAAAAAAAATAATTTAAATTTGAAAAAAAAGATTATTTAAAAAAAAACGATATTTAAAGAATTTTTTAACAATTAAATGAATAAAAAAAAATGAATTTAAATTTGAAAAAAAAAATTATTAAAAAAAAAATATTTAAAGAATTTTCTAAAGAATTTTTTAATAATTAAATGAATAAAAAAATTAATTTAAATTTGAAAAAAAAAATAATTTAAAAAAAAAATATTTAAAAAAAATTTATTTAAAAATATTTAAAATATATGTAAAGAATTTTTTAATAATTAAATGAATAAAAATTAAAAAAAAATGAAATTAAGTTTAAAAATTTTATTAATTTTTTTATTTATATATTTAATATTTATTTATGTTTTATTTATTTATTTTTCTATATTTATTTAT
>JBAMBR010005798.1:0-127766 GCA_037044475.1 Zaprionus obscuricornis | reverse complement strand
TGACACCTCTAGGCTAATGTCAAAATGAGTGAAGGGTACATGCATCTGCAGTGATGTGAGTGCCAAGCCACGTTTTGTTTCCCAAACAATTAAAGTCTTGTCATCGCTACCCGACACAGCAGTAGAACCTAACACACAACAAGAGAAAGAGAGAGAGTCGTAAGTCTCATTTTATCATAGCTGGCAATGCTTTCCATTTACTTACCATCTGCTGAGACTTTGACACCAATGACAGCACCCAAATGTCCAGCCAAAGTATGAACTTCCTCGCCGGTAAGTAAATCCCAAATAATTAAATTCATATCCTTTGAACCAGATATGACTTGAGTTTTATTTGTTACCGAAACAGCAAC
Organism: Zaprionus obscuricornis; assembly: GCA_037044475.1. Classification (NCBI taxonomy): domain Eukaryota; kingdom Metazoa; phylum Arthropoda; class Insecta; order Diptera; family Drosophilidae; genus Zaprionus; species Zaprionus obscuricornis. The sequence continues at coordinate 127,413 of JBAMBR010005798.1, read as the reverse complement.
ACAGGTAACAGCATCACTATGTCCCACCAATACCTGACTCAATTTACCGCCCACCGATTGCCAAACCTTCAAGGACATATCCCTTGAACCAGTTATAATATGCATACTATCTGCACTTATTTCAAAGCAAGTTATTTCATCTGAATGTGATACTGAAAACTTTTCATCCTCTTGTGTTAATGACCAAATCTTTAATGTTGTATCACCATTTGTTGAGATAGCGAAACGCATATTATTGGTAGCCGCTAAACTTTTATATGGTCCTTGTATAGTCTGTAATATATTTCCCGTATCGGCCATCCAAACTAACATTATAGACTCACGATCCGTTGAGATGACACGCAGTGAATCCATAAGTACAACAACTTGCATTACTGGTGCTGCATGTCCTTTGAATGTATGATTAATTTCACCCAAAGCTAAGGACCAGACCTGTACAAGTCGATCATCGGCACCGGTTGCCAAAAATTCACCATTTGGTGCAAATTTTAAACAATTCACCACACACGTATGTCCATCCAATGTACATTGATATTCTGGCGTATTGATACGCATCAAATGTACACTACGTCCCGATGCTATTGCCAATTGTTGTGAATCACGTGACAAGTCGAAACATGTTATCGGTGGCAATGTTGTTGATGGTGAACGTTGCGCTTGTGTATGCCGTTTGAGACTACGTTTGCGACGTGGATTACGTGAATATGGATTTACGTAAAGTTCCTCATTACGAAATGAATAAAATGTTATCTTATTGCCGCCAACGGTAATCAGAAAATCATCATTATCAATGGCATAGACAGCTGTAACTGGTCCTGGATTTGGTGGCATTGAACGTACCAATTTACCGGAATGCATATCATAAATGAGCGCACGTGTATCTTCACAGCCGACAACACAACGTTGACTATCCTTGCCAATAGACATTGTACGTATCTGTGCATATCCATGAAATCAGTAAAAATTTTTGTCAAATTTTATTTTTTTTTTTGCGCTCCTCTTGCAACTTACCCGCGATTTGTGTCCCTTGAGCGTATGCAATTCTTTGCCAGTGGCCAATGTACGCACATAAAGTGCATTGTCCTCGCAGAGTGCCAACAGAAATACCTGCAGGACAAAACACAAGCATACAATAATAAAACATTAAAAACAAAAAAAAACAAAAAAAAAATAACAAACACAAAAATTGCATTAAATTGCATTTAATTGACATTTTTTTTCAACGCCATTTTAATGCATTCCCTGCCATTTGATGGTGACAAAAGGTGTAAACTCAACCACAATATGCTTCTCCCTGCGCTAGCTCCCAGCACGCCCCACCCTCCCTTGTGAGCTATGTCTGTGTCTCAATGGGCCACGCCTTAAATCGACCCGGAATGCCGCTATCCAATCAAATATTAATAAATTGCATTCCACAATTGTTGCAGAGTTTCACATACATATATATTATGACCGTGTATACTGTTTGTAGGCAAATACACTGAGCAAAATTATGGAACACTTATTATATTTTACATTTTTTTTTTTTTTTTTTTATTAATTTTTTGTAATATTTAATATATTTTCTATATTTTATTAATTTTTTTTATTAATTTAATTTTTCAAAATTTTTTTATTAATTTATTTTTTATTTATTTATTATTTGTTAATAATTTTTTAAAAATTTTATATAATTTTTTTTATGTATTTTTTTTTTCACTTAAATTCATTTTAAAATTTTTTTTTTTTTCAACTCATAAAATTTTTTTAATACATTTTTTTTTAAATTATTAATTTTTTGTTTATTATAAAGTAATCAAAAATTTTTGTAATTAATTTTTTAATAATTCATTTTATAGCAATTTAATAGATAATGAATTTTTTATTATACAATTATTTTTTTTATAGTTTTTTTTTTCTTCAATTTTTTTTTTGTATACTTAATAAATTTTCCAGCGTACGAAATGGCAACAGCAAAAAAAGGCTCACTGCAAATTTTTTCAAGCCAGCCGGGAAATTGAAAAATGCCAACAAATGGCAAGGACGTTCACGTTTTCATTCTCTTTGTTGCTGCTATTGTTGTTGTTGTTGTTGTTGTTGTTGCTGGCCATTTGGCGCATTGCAACATTTCAATTTTCTGGGGAAATGTCTGGGAATACGACAGCAAAGAATGTATGTGTACGCGCTAAAGTTCAAGATCCAGCTACAGTCACAGCCATAGCTACAGCTACAGCTAAAAGATCCTGTATGGCAGCAGAGTAAAGTATAAGAGCGAGAAAATAATGATGTTGCTGGGTGTAGCGGCGGGGGGGAGTAGAGAGAGAGAGATGAAGTTACTTTGGCGTGCCGCAAAGCCATCAGGATGTTAGCTAAAGTGTAAGAAAGTTGATTTCCGTTTGCCATTTGCCATTTGCCACACGGGAGCTGTGTCCAAGCTAAGGAATTTCTTAAGGAACGTCAGTATCAAGGACACACTATGACTCTCTCTTGCTCTCTCTCTCTCTCATGCTCAAGTGGCCAGCTTGCACACACATACATACACAGAGTCATTTCTATTATTTTATATACAGTCTATGTCTATGTCTATGTCTATGTCTATATATATATATATTCCAGATATATATTGCTTGCCGTAAAAAATTACATTTCAATTTTGTGGAAAAAGAAACGTAACGAAATGAAATTCTTTTTTGTCAGCTGAGTCGCGAGAAATTTTTTTTTTTTGTTGCTTTTAGGCAATGACATGCCTTGGCATTGGCATTGGCTTTAGATTGTGGCTTATACATACTACTATTTGCTACATGCTATACGCTTGTTATCGGCAGCAATTTGCAGCAACGTGCTTATGGCCAATTTGTTCAATTTTCGCCATTTTTTTTTGTGTATTTTTTTTTTAATGCGATAAGACAAAAAATTTGTTTATGCGGTTTATGGCCAAAGGCGACAAAAGAAATAAGAAATGCGAGCATTGTGAGTAAAGAAATCAGAGAAAAAAAATAAAGCTGCAGAGCAAGAGCAAGAGAGAGAGAGAGGGAGAGGGAGAGTGAGTCTTTGGGCAGAGCATCGAATTTTCTAATTGCCAGCAGCAGTAGCAGCCGCAGTACACGTGAATGTCTCTCTACCCTATCTCTCCACTCTCTCTCTTCTCGCTCTCTCTCTCTTCCTCTCTCTCCTCGCTCACTCTCTTTCCCTCTTTCTGCCTCTCTCTTCCTCTCTCTTTCACTCTCTCTTCCTCTCTCTCTCTATATAAGTTATGCTCTTACTTTGATGCCATACAAGAGTTTCTCATGTCTCTAAGCTTTGTGCTCAACGTTATCTGATGCGACAGACAAAGACGACAGCAGAACGACAATGCGACAAAATACAGCAATGTGACAATGCGACAAGTATTTTGTCAGATAATATCCAAGTATTTGCGTTTAGGATATTGCAGCCATGCCTCTGATGCCTGTGATGCCTGTGGGCAGTTTCTATACCTTAAGTTATTGTTGTTGCTTGCAAAACGAATTGCGAATTCCAAAGTCTGTTGTTGTCTTTCTTGTCATCGTTGTTGTTCTTGTTGTTGTCGATTTATTGCCAAATAGATAAATAGAAAAAAAATAGAAATAAAAGAAACTTCTTAGACTAAGAAAAATAACGCTGGCTGCGTAACATATATCTCAAGGACTTTTGGCTTAAGCACTTGTGCCTTCTGCCTTGTGCCTTGTGCCTTCTGCCTTGTGCCTTGTACTTTGGCAAATACGCATCAATTGTCATGCAGCAGCTAGCTACAGTTTTTGCTAGTTTTTGCTTAGAACTCTTGATGCTTCTACTAGTGCTTCGTCTGCTCCATTAGTTGCCATTGATAAAACGTTTGAGTTCACACTGCTGCTGCTGCTGCTGCTGTTGATATTGTTTTGCGTGCCAAATTGCTGCTAAGTATGCAATATATATTGATAGAGCGACGCATAATAGACACACACACACACATACATATAGACAGACAACAAAACGCTGCTGTTAGCTGGCAATTTTTTGTCAAGCTGATTGACAACAAAGGATTTGCCTCGTAATGCGCATCTTCTAAGCCAAAATCACTTATTAGAATCAAACTGTGCGGCGTCTCTCACTCCTCACTCCCCTGCTACCCCTTGTTTTGCTCTATGCGTTGTACAACAACAGCTTAAAGCGTTTGTCACATGTTCTTCCTTTAGCATTATCTGCTATATCTTTGTATATTTTATTATTATTTTTTTTCTCTCTTTCTTTCTTTTTGTTTTCTGTGTTTTTTTTGTATCCTTCAAATGCAGCTTTAAATTGTGGCAAGCGAAGCAAGCTGAGTTGATTGTAGAAAATGAAAACCAGCAGGGAAATAACGCAACGAGACAGAGAAAGAGTGAGAGAGAGAGAGACAGACAATCAGAGTGTGAGTGTGAGTGTGTGTGTGTAGAGTGAATCTAGAGACTTTTTGTCATTTTGCAGCTTAAAGCATTGACAATCAAAAAATACAAAAAAAAAAATATATTTTCTTTCTTAAAGTTTGTAGCAAAATTCTTGCATTAAATTTTTAATAAATCGGCTTAAAATGCAGCTTAAATTATTAATAATTGATTGGAATATTTTAATATAAATGCAATAAATTTTATATAAATTTTTTTTTATTTATTTTTTTTTTAAATATTTGAAGTATATAAAAAAAATATTGCACACCAAGGAATAATAGAAAACATTAAAATGTTCCCCTGATAAAAGTATGACGCTAGGGAACTGCTAAAGAGAGCGTAGGAGAGAGTGTGTGTGAGAGAGAGAGTGAGAGTGTGTGTGTTGAGTCTCAATGGAATATGAAACGTATAAACTAAATGCTGCCTTATCATAGACATATAGACACAATTGTACTCTAAGGACAGCAGACGGGTCAACCGCATGAGTTTCAATCAAATGAAATTAACTTTTATATACATATAGAAATATATATATATATGGGATATGGGGATATGGGGATATAGGCATATATAGGCATATATATATATATATATAGTATATAAACATCACGTAAATCAACTAGTTACATTTCTATTATTATGATTTATGGTTTCTCGCTCTTAGCTTGATGAAAATGTAAGTAATTTATCAAAAGAGCTCAAAGTGAAACAGAGCGAAAGAACGAAAGAGAGAGAAAGAGAGAGAGAGAGAGAGAGAGGGAGAGAGAGAGAGGGAGAGAGGGAGAGGCAGAAGCATAGAGCTAATGTTTACTTTAATACGTGTGCTAAGCACATAAATATATGTATATATGTATATATGTATATATGTATATATGTATATATGTATATATGTATATATGTATATATGTATATATGTATATATGTATATATGTATATATGTATATATGTATATATGTATATATGTATATATGTATATATGTATATATGTATATATGTATATATGTATATATGTATATATGTATATATGTATATATGTATATATGTATATATGTATATATGTATATATGTATATATGTATATATGTATATATGTATATATGTATATATGTATATATGTATATATGTATATATGTATATATGTATATATGTATATATGTATATATGTATATATGTATATATGTATATATGTATATATGTATATATGTATATATGTATATATGTATATATGTATATATGTATATATGTATATATGTATATATGTATATATGTATATATGTATATATGTATATATGTATATATGTATATATGTATATATGTATATATGTATATATGTATATATGTATATATGTATATATGTATATATGTATATATGTATATATGTATATATGTATATATGTATATATGTATATATGTATATATGTATATATGTATATATGTATATATGTATATATGTATATATGTATATATGTATATATGTATATATGTATATATGTATATATGTATATATGTATATATGTATATATGTATATATGTATATATGTATATATGTATATATGTATATATGTATATATGTATATATGTATATATGTATATATGTATATATGTATATATGTATATATGTATATATGTATATATGTATATATGTATATATGTATATATGTATATATGTATATATGTATATATGTATATATGTATATATGTATATATGTATATATGTATATATGTATATATGTATATATGTATATATGTATATATGTATATATGTATATATGTATATATGTATATATGTATATATGTATATATGTATATATGTATATATGTATATATGTATATATGTATATATGTATATATGTATATATGTATATATGTATATATGTATATATGTATATATGTATATATGTATATATGTATATATGTATATATGTATATATGTATATATGTATATATGTACTTACCGAATTCCATGAGATATCAATACGTAGCACAGGACTTGTCATTTGCATTGTATTCAATAGCGTATAATTCTCTAAATCCCAGACACATATATTCTTATCATGGCTACCAGAGATGAGCACATCACAGGCGCCAGCTACTAATATGCCGCTAACTGGTCCACGATGAAATGTAATGCGATGTATCTGCATATAATAAAAAATGAAAGCAGAGAATATCGTAGATGAGTTCATTGAATGCAATACACAAACACATATATATATATATATTTTTTTTTTATAGTTCAATAAAAGTTGCAGGCAGGGGGAAAAATGTAGTGAAACTAACAGTAGAAGTGACAGTGGAAATGGAAGTGGAACATGTGGCAATAACAAAAACTAAAGTCAGTTGCTTGCGTGACACATGTGACATTCATTTTTCTTGCTTTTTTTCTGCTTCAACTTCTGTTGTTGTGGCACATTTTGTATGCATTAAGTTAATTATCGCGTGGCATGCGATGATGTTGACAATGCGCTCTATGTGCGGCAATGTGCCAGGTAAATGGTGTAGGGTGGTGGGGTGTCAACGTTACAGGGGGCGTGCCAACAGCCGAAAGTCACACAAAAATGCCAAAACTTTGATAAATTACACACGAACTTTTAAATGCCAAAAGCAATGCCAGCCAAAAGCTTATAACTATGAGACTGTAGTATATGTCTGTATGTGTGTGAATGTACAACACGGCGTATACGTAATATTGTAATTAATTTAATAAGCGCCTGTAATTCTATGCGTATATGTCTGTGTGTATGTCTGTGTGTGTCTGACAAGTCACGCTACGCCACGCCACGCCATGCCATGCCACAACAAGAACAAAAAAAGAAAGAGCAAGAGAAAAAGCAGCTGCACTTGAAGTTAACTTTCTAAAATTTTCTGGCCAATTCTGCGAACGTTAGCAAAATTGGCTTTAAAATATGTTTTTGCAGCACACTGAGCAGGCAAATGGGCTAAAATGTATGCGTGTGTGTCTGTGTGTTTGAGCGGATGGAGGCGTGGCATATTTGCCAACCAAGTGGCAATAAATCTAATTTATATGTATGTCAACAGGCGGCGCTGACACCCGCAAAACATAGCTACACACACACACAGAGAGAGAGAGAGACAGAGAGAGAGAGAGAGTGAGAGACATAGTACACAAGCAGCATAACGTTGCGAAGGACATGAAGGACACAACACATTCGCTCTGCACACACACAAATACACACAAACTTTGTATATGCAAACACATTGCATTGTAGTTAATCACAGTTTAATGTGCGTGAATATGCCTGCGTATGTCTTTCTCTCTGTGTGTGTGTGTGTGTGTGTGTGTGTTTGTGTGCGCGCTCGCTTGTATATGACTGCGAAATTTTCAACTTAATATGATTTATGAGTTGGACATGGAAAGCCGCATTCAGCTTCGCTGCACAATGCCATGGGAGCTGAGCCTATAATGTCTACCGCTTCATTTGTCAGACGCAAATTTCAAAACTGTCTGCTGCGTTCAACTGTCTGCAAAAGTCACAAAACTCACACTCTCTCTCACTCTCTCTCTCTCTCTGTATGTGTGCGTGTGAGAGACTAGCAGATATCATTGAAATTTCATTAAAATTATGTTAAATATTTTTAAAAATTAATTGTGAAATTAAAAAAATAAATTAAGGAAAATTTATAAAAATAGTAAACGATTTTTTTTGGAAAATTTTTGCAGCGATAAAAACTTCATTTTAGCAAATGAAAATGGAAATTAAAAATAAAGAGATAAAATTGCAATGAAAGAAAAATTTATAAAATTTATTAGCATAAAGAATTTTTAGCTCTACGCATTTAAATTTTACAGGATATATTTTTTGGCCAATTTATACGATGAAAAACAATTCAACAATTTTAGCAAAAAAAAAATTCAAAATATAAAAAACTGACAACTCTGCTCATTATGCGCTGTTAAGCTTTTACAGCGTATATTTTTAGCTATTTTTGCAATGAAAAAAAATTCTAAAATTTAATTTGAAAATTTTAACAAAAAAAAAAAATTTTAAAAAAAATTAAAAAAAAAAAAATAAAAAACTGTCAGCTCTGCTTATAATATTTTTATATATTTTTTTTTAGCTATTTTTGCAATGAAAAAAAATTCAATAATTTAATTTGAAAATTTAGCAAAAAAAAAAATATTAAAAAAAATTAAAAGTATAAAAAATTGTCAGCTCTGCTTATGATGCTCTGTTAATATTTTACAGGGTATATTTTTAGCTATTTTTGCAATGAAAAAAAATTCAATAATTTAATTTGAAAATTTTAACTAAAAAAAAAAAATAAATTCTAAAAAATTCAAAGTATAAAAAACTGCGATGAAAAAAAATTCAAAAATTGAAAAGGCAAAAAAAAAAAAAATTTGAAATAAAAAATTCTAAAAATAAAAAAGTGTCAGCTCTACTTATTACGCGTTGTTAAGCTTTTACAGGGAATATTTTAATTTTTTTTTTCGAGTTGAGAAAAATTGCAAAAATTAAAATTGAAAATTAAAGCAAAAAAAAAAAAAAAATATTAAGAGAAAATTTTGTTTGATAAAAGTCAGTCAGCTCTGCACATTATGCTCGTTAATTACAGGGTATGTACATATATACATATTTTTTTTGTTGGCTATTTATTCTGGTGATTATAACCGCATTTGCTATTTCCATTTTTGGTACTGAACAAAATTATGCAAATGACTGCGGTTTGTTTGATGTAGCTTGCGGCATGATTTTCCAATTTTGCGTGCAACGCAAGAGAAAAATGCATGAAAATGCAAAAATTTTGAAGAGAAACATTTTCTAATTGGGAAAAAATTTTGTGCATTGTGAAGTTGTAGTTTTGTGGAAATGTTATCTCTCTGGTAATTTGATTTCAATTAAGACAAACAACATTGAGTTTTCTCTCTGTCTCTTTAATATTTTTTTTCTCTTTGAGCGTTGTACATGTTGCTTACCAATTTGCCGCTGGCCAGATCTGTAATGGCAATGCTTGCGTCTTCACTGCTGCTGATGATGAGCGTGTTATTGACACCAGCCGCAACGGCAGTAATGGCCGCTGTATGTGCTCTAGAGAGAGAGAGAGATAAAGAAAGAGAGAGATAGCAATGTAATAGCTTGCATTAATGACGCCTGCAGAGATTCATTGAGCATTGCGTGAGACTTACTTAATGTGTGCTCGTCGCTCGCGCATTGCCACGTGCCAAACCAAGACGCTTGTATCCTCTGAGCCGGTCAATAGCAGCTGTGACTGTTGTGGCGCCACCAACAGGCACGTGACTGCCGCTGTATGTCCTATATATATATATATATATATATATATATGTTAGCAAGTCTCATGATTAGCTTTTGTCTAATGTTCCGCTGCCTTCTATACTTACCCTTATATGTATGCTCCAGTGAATTGCTCATGATATGCCACTGCTGTACATCGCCCGAATTTGTAGCCAATATTAGATGCTGTTTCGATGGCGCTAAACAAACGGCACGTATTACGCCTGTGCCTGTGACCGTCATTGTGCGTATTTGTGATGGCAATGGTGCTGGCAACCAGCCGGTCAATGGTACTAGCAATGGTACAGCATAACCATCACACCAAGCTGTAGCTGAACGTACAGTCATGCTTAACAGTGAATTGTCATCGTCATCGTGTTCACCAATTGGTCGCAACCATGATATAAGCTGTGAGCCAAGCTGCATGGGATCGCGTGTTAGAACATCGCTTGATTTTCTTATCGTATAGTAGATGAGTTCAATATCACGATCTAATATATAGCAACGCACATGTTCGATTAGGCAACGCAAATAGCTAATGGATACAGTTTGTACCTGTAAATGGAAAAAAGTTAAATGTTATATTAAGTATACGCAGCATATGCCAACAAATAATGAGAAAGTGTATATCAAATTATATTAATGTGCATTTCATTTGTCTAGAAAACATCAATCAAAAAAAAACATGCAATTAAAATAATCGCATTACGTATACGTCTCGTTGCACTAAAACAAAGTTTTGTAATTGGAAACTTGTTGGCAAAAAAAAAAAAAATAAAAAAAAACAAATATAATAAAAACTCTGTCTATAAAAATTACAATAACATTTATTATATATATTTTTTTTCTGTTAGCAGTTGGAAGTTTTAGTAAGATTAAAATATTACGTATACGTATATGAAGAGAAAAAGTTTCATTTAATTTATTTTATTTTATTTTATTTTTATTTTTATGTGCAATTTACTTGTTAGTCAAGCCTAATAAATATTTCTATGCAACGTAGAATATTACGTATACGTCCCCCGCCCCCACACATATGTTTTGGCAGTTGTTTTAATTTCATTTTAAGAACTTAATTGCAAAAACATTAAAGTTGAAATGTGCTAAAACTGTTTGGCCAATTAAAAAAACTTTTATTTCACTTTGTTTCTCTGCTGAAAAACTTTACTCAAAAATTTATATAAAATCATTAATTTTTCTGTTGCTTAAAATGAAACTAGAAAATTTTCTAGAAAATTTTCTATAAAATGCAGGTGAAAATAAATTTTTTAGCTATTCCTTTGTGTGTGTGTGTGTGTGTGTGTGTTTAGATAAATGCATTTGTCAGTTTGTGCAGCATTTGATGTGGGGGGTGGGGAGAAAAAGAAAACTTGCGACATTTACAAACGACTTTGACCTTCAGCTGGTGCAAAATGTTAATTAAATCAAGTTGAAGCTGCAGCTGCAGTTACATTTTGCAACGCCTCTGTATAATGTCTGCACTTTTAAGCATTCATTTAATTGAAAAACAGGTCAGCTCTCTCTCTCTCCCTCTCTCTCCCTCTCTCTCTTTATATTTATATATATATTGTTTGCTATAGGCAAAAGCTTTGGCATAGCCACAAAACTTTGTGGCCCCTTTAGCAGTTAGCCATCAGTTGCAGCTGCTGCAATTTAATCGCAATCATTTTTCAAAAAAAAAAAACATTTCAACCAAAATTTCCCACACACACACACACAAACACATGCACAAAATTTTGATAGCTTTCAAATCTCTTTTACTTGTCTCTGTTTTCTCTCTTTCTCTCTCTCTTTTTTTTTTGTTGTTGCATGAATTGCATAAAACATTTTGAATTTTAAAATGCATGACAATGAACATTTTTTGGACTAGAAAAAATATAAAAACTTGTCAAGCTGTGATAAATTTTTGCCAATGAAAATTCCAAAAAAAAAAAAATAAATAAAAAATAAAAAATAAATTCTTTTGTAGAATTTAATTTGATTTGTGCAACATGCGCGAAAAGCTGCTTAAATAATCATCTCATAGTTTTGCACGACACGACACGAAAGAAGAATGTGCAGAATCAGCGAAATGAAATGCAAAACTTTTGCATAATGAATGAAGAGAATGTTGCAATTTCTGAAACAATTAAGCAGCAAATTGAGTTGACAGCTGTCGTTCCATGCACTTTGAAGCATATACAAAAAAAAACTAAAACAAAAACAAAAAAAAAAACTTTTAAAAAAAAAAACAAAATTTTATTTCATTTCTAGTTTCAACAATTGCTACAAATGATTTTTCAACTCTTTGCTGCAGCTCTATATATGCATGCGTGTGTGTGTGGCATGTTAGCAATTTGTGTGAATTTTTATTATCTAGTGAAAAACAAACACCTTCAAATCTTAAGTGCATCTAATCTTAAACGCAATTTCACTAAAAACAAAAAAAAAACGTTATATGTGACAATAAAAATAGTCAAGTTTTTACTTCAGCTTCCGTTTTTGTAATTTCATTTAATGTTAAATTGGATAAAATGAAAAAGATACTTAAACTGACTAACATAAAGTTATATAGTGCTGCGACACATGTGTCTGTCTATATAGTCAGTCTATAGTCTATAGTCTATCTGTAGTTTTGTCTATCTTCATTCAACAATCTTGCAACTTTTAGCACATGTTACATGCTAGAAATCAAAGTGTTAAGTGCAATTGTATCGATTACGTCTAAAAGTGTGTTTGGCAGTCTTAACTTTTTTTTTTTACAGCGACAGCGAACAGTTACAACATAAAAACACAAAACTTCAGTGATACTTTTTGAGACAAACGAATTTTGTAACCAGAAAAAAAATTTCTTTTTTTTTGCAACTTGCTTGCGACAATTTTAGTTTTCAAAAGTTGCACTACCCCAAAAATATAAATTTCAAGTATTTCCGCACAAATTTGTTGGGCCATTAAGTTGTCTAAATTTTGTTAGCTATTATTTAGTTAGTTGTTGTTGTTGTTGTCGCTAATCGAGCAGATTGCAAAGTCATTTTGTGCTAGTTTGCTAAACTAATTTCCGGCTGTGTGTTGACTAATTGCAAAAAATGTTTGCTTAAATTTATGCCGTTAGTCAGACACAAGAGTGAGATAGAGACAGCTAGAGAGAGAGCGAGCAAGATAGATGCTACTAGTAAAGTGTGTGCAATAAAAATTGTCAACTTACCGCCGCTAGCAGGAAATCAAAATTGCAGACAGCAATTTGTTTAAATCTCGTCGTATCATCGGATCGCATCAGATGATGCCAACTTTCTTCAACATGACGCATACTATAAGAGACATCAGCGGCAATGGGATTATAGAATGTTGAGGTATCATCATTGTGATGCGTTGAAGACGATTTACGACCAGCTGATACTGTATCCTTTTCACGTTCCTTATCCTTAAACGTTGTTGCATCACGTTGTTCTTTAAGACTGATGACAGATTTTGTTTCACTTCTTGTTGAATCATTTTCCAAGGTACTTTCATCCTCATCCTGTGGAAAGAATAAATTGGCCAACTCCATGTGTAAATTACGTGTGCGTACAACATCCATATAACGTCGTTGGGCAACGGCAGCACAATAATTGTGACGCCATTGTATAAGCACCTTGCCAGACATGATTTTATCATGCAACAGTAGATTTTTATCTGTAATATTGAATGTTAGATAATGCATATATACTATATCTGGTACTTACCCATCTGTCGATGTATTTTTTTGAAGCTAGCAAAACTAAATTGTCCATTATGTGTATCAATTTGTGATTCAGGATCATCGGTGGGCATTAATAGCTCTAGCAGCTCTGTCTCTGTTAAACCATATTCGGAACATGTTATATAGGCAGCTAAACTTGCCACTGCTTGTCGTCCATAATGTTGCTCTAATTCATCAAATTGTTGCTCAACATAGGCAACAAAATTTAGATCATCAGCACATTGTTCGGGTCGCTGTAAACTTGTTATATTTCCCTCCAATTGTAAATTAAATTGATATTCCAATGATTTGAAACGATCACGTTGCATGGGTGTAAATTTTAATTGTTCAATGGGTGTAGTTGAGCTACATATAATTTGTACATTCCATGGTAATGATGTTGGTAACCATGATAATGCCGCAACAATGTCACAATCCAAGGGATTCAATAGATGTAAATCATCAATGAAAAGGAATAACACATCATTATTCATATCCTCAATGCGTCTTAGAAGATTTTGAAACCAATTGCTAATATACAATGGATCAAATGATGCATCCTTGGGTAAATATCCTTCGGGTATATTAAATATTATCGATATCTGTTGACAAATGACACGCAACAATTCCAAATTGTAGGCGGAACGTGGTGATGCTTTGGCAAAGCGTAATACACGATGTACACGCGTTGAGCTAAACCAACTTGCAACTTGGCCATAGAGTGTTGTTATCAATGTACTCTTGCCACTGCCATGTGTGCCACATATAAAATATGGTGCATGACGGCTACCATTCTTAAAGTTTGCCATCAAATTTTGTCGTAACTGTTGTGGCACTCGCGATTCAATGAGCACAACACGTTCAGTATGTTCGCGTAGTATACGCAAATGTGTTGCATGTTCGTGAAAGATTTCCTGTGCAGCACCGAAAAAAAAGAGAATTGGAGAAAGAGACAATAAAATATAAAACAAATGCGGTTTACAGTTAAAATCCGCTTTAAATGGTCCAAAACGTAATCTGACATTTTGCCATATATATATATATCACAAGTCAAGAGTTTCCTTGGGGGATAGGGACAGGAACAGGAACAGGAACAGGGACAGGGACAGGGGCAGGGATAGTGATAGTAACGGGTGTAGCGACAGGGACAGGGGCAGGGACGGGTACAGGGATAGGGACAGGCGCAGGGACGGAGACAGGGACAGGAACGTTTACAGGGACAGGGATAGGGACAGGGACAGGGACTAAGACAGGGGCAGGGATAGTGACAGGAACGGGTATAGTGATAGGAACAGGGGCAGGGACGGGTACAGGGATAGGGACAGGGACAGGGGTAGGCGCAGGGATGGAGACAGGGACAGGAACGTGTACAGGGGCAGGGACAGGGACTGGAACAGGGGCAGGGACTGGGATAGGGACTGGGATAGGGACAGGAACGGGTGTAGCGACAGGGACAGGGGTAGGGATAGGTGCAGGGGCAGGGTCAGGCGCAGGGACGGAGACAGGGACAGGAACGTTTATAGGAACAGGAACAGGGACTAAGACAAGGGCAGGGATACTGACAGGAACGGGTATAGCGATAGTAACAGAGGCAGGGACGGGTACAGGGATAGGAACAGCGACAGCGACAGGGACAGGGACAGGGACTTAGACACAGAGCTGTAACTGTGACCATGTTATAGTCCAAGTTGAAGTTGTGGCAGTGTAGTTTAGGGATCTGTTTTGCTCTGGCAGCTTGTCATCGGCACTTGTTACAGACACACACACACACACAGTCACACACAGACATAGAGAGAGAGAGAGAGTGACACACAGACACAAAGCCCAAAGACTCGTTTCCTGACCGGGGCATATATTATGCCAAAGTATCATCCGCTTTTGTCTGTCTCACTGTCTGTCTGTCTCCCTTATAACTGTCTGCCTCTGTATCCCTCTCTCTCTCTCTTTCTCTCTCTTAGTGCTGCCTCTTGCTTTATATAAGTGACTTTCAGTCGTGTTTGTTCGTAACTTTGTTTACCTGCGCTATGCTGACAGCGCCACCTGCTGAGCTCAGTTCTGTCACTGATGTCCTTGTTCTCTTTACACTCTCTGTCTCTCTCTCTCTGTCTCTGACTGTCTGTCTTTCTGTCTCGCTCTCTCTGTCTTTCTCTACTGCTGCTCAACCTTGTAGTTGTTCTTGCTGGCTGGCTGTTGACTGTCAGTGGCATGTTTGCCACTAACAAGTAGTCTCATCTACTCAACCAACACACATAGACACACACACACAGACACACATACATGCATGCATGTCGAGTGCCCTTCATACTCATCGTCTTTAGCTTTTTGTTCGAAGTTGTCCAGACTCAACTCATGCATACACTGAAGCAGTCGACAACACAAGTTAAGCTCACAAGCTCAAAACTTCACTGTTACGCTGCTTGTCCAGCTGCTACTGCTGCTGCTGCCGCTGTTACTACTGCTGCCGCTGTTACTACTGCTGCTTCAACTTGAAATTATCTTAAGTTTAAGCTTGCTTTAAGTTTAACTTGATTATAAAAGACTAAGACAAATAACTAAATTTTTTTTTAAAAATTTTCCTTAGCTTCGATTAAAATTATAAATAAATTTTCTTAAATTTTTTTTTTTAAATTTTTTTTGCACAATTTTTCAGAAAATTTCTTTAAAAAAGAGTTAAAAGAAAAATAATAAAATTTAGCTTGATTTCTTGCAGTGTATACGCACTGTTGCTGTGTTGCCTTTATGAATTGTATGTTTTTCTAACATAAGCTGACTTTGGCTTTTGTAATCTGATTGCCACTGCTGCCACTGCCACTGCCACTGCTACACTGCTGTCACTGCTTGGAGTGGCAAATGCATTCGTTGAGCTACTAAATCAATATTGCCAAGCGAGTCACTGAAGTCAACTTCAAGCGGCTTGCGGTCAACTAGGAAATGTAGTACTACTAAAGCTTAATCCAACGCCCTCCACTGCCCCTCCTCCCATTGCGTGGCACAGTATGAATGCTACTTGACGCCTGCTGCAGACAGCTGCAGTTGAAGCTGTTGAAGAAGTTGCTTAATTAGCTTGACATTTGCTTGCTTTCAATTGCGATTTGATTATATATGAAAGAGAGATAGAGAGAAGAGATAGCAGAGAGAGAGAGAGAGGAGAGAGAAAGAGAAATGTAAGAAATGCTTTGACTTTAAAGACATTAAAATGCGGCCAACATTACATACTGCAAGGCTAAGGATTGCTAACAGCTAAGAGCTAAAAGCTCAAAGGTAAAGCTGCCAAAAGCAAGGATAGTGTGGCAGGGGGAAGGTGAGGGGGTGGGGGGTTAAGATAAGAAGCTGCCCGAGGTGATTCGACCGTGCATGCCTGAATGCAGTTTATGTTATGTTGCCGTGCCATCGTCGTTAAGTGCAAACAGGCGTATTACGTGTGGGCGTGGCACTATTATATATATATATGTACATGCAATACATGCAACATACTGTTACATATATTGTATACACACAGCTATATATGTATGTAAGTGTGTTAATATGTCAGCAGTAAGATAGAGCAACAGCAGCGTCGACTACAGCAGCGTCGACTAGCAGCGACTGCAGCAGCGACTGCGACAGCGACTGAACGTTCTTTAATGGCGCAGAGAGTCAGCTCGCTGAGTGCTGGCATTATGCGTCGCATCATGCCGCACCGCGCCGCGCCGCAGCCCATCGCATCGCATCGCATTCTATGGCAACATTTTGTGTCCTTCGTTCTTGTTTAGCGCAAGTTTCAAATGTTAAATGCTTTTAACAAAAGCCAAAACGCGACGACTACCGACTGCGGACTGCGGGCTGCCGACTGGCGAATACGAAAGAGACCAGAACGTGGCCAACAGTGTGGCAAAAAACCGGAAGCTGTCGACCTTACTGGCAGCATAACCAGCATCATATATCTCTCACTCTCACTCGCCACGCTGTCTCTTTCTTTCTATTACCTCCACTCCCCCCACTCTCTTGTTATGTTACCACCTGGCAATTTTTTGGCTTGCGGCAAGCTAAAAAAAAATTTCTACTTATTTCCCGCTGGCAAAAAAAAAAAAAAAAAAAATGAAGATGCCTTGTTATTGCTTTTTTTTCTCTTTTTTTTTACTTTTGCTTCTTGTTTTTCTTCTTGTTCTTCTTGTTTTTCTTCTTGTTCTTCTTGTTTTGTCCTTCGTGTTTTTATTTTCTGCCAACGTACATCTGACTGCCAGGTGGCAATTCAATTTCGCAGGTGTTTTTTTGATAAATATTGAACACAGCCAACAAAAGTTATAGAAAGTCAAAGTCACACAACACACAAGATAATATAAAATACGAAATCTGCAAATTTGAAACCTAAAACCTAAATCATATAAATTATGCAATCTAATAGAAAAATAATAATAATAATAATACGAGAGCAGCAACAAGAAAAAAAAGGTAGACCGAAAATATTATTAAATTTACTTTTTTTTTTTTTTGTTTTTGAGGCGAATCACTTGTAAAATAAAACGCAGCACAGAAAAGTATGCTACATTTTTTTATATTGGCTATGAAATCAAAGCATGAAGAAAATTTTGCAGTAAATTAAATTTAATAGATTTTGATGATTGGAAATTTGGAAGAAAAGTGACTTTAAAATTTTCTAGTTATTTTATTGTGGTGTTTAAAATATTTTTAAAGAATTTTGAGAAATATTTTTTGTAATAATTTCAAAGATTTTTAAAACAAAAAAAAAAAAATAAACCTAAAATTTTCTGCAAATTTTACTAAGTTTTAAAAAAAAAATTTGTGCATAAATCTTAACGATTTTGTATAGAAAATATTAACTGACAATTGAAGTTATGACAATAAATTCCAAAAAAAAAATTAATGCATATTTTTTATTGTCTTCAAATATTTTCAGCATAAATTTTAAAGATTTTTTGTAAAAAATAAAAATGAAAAATTTGCAAAAAATTAACTTGAAATTTTCTAAATATTTTCTTGCTGCCTTTAAAATATTTTGTTAAGTTTTTAGCAATATTTTAAGCATAAATTTGAAAGATGCTTAATAGGAAATATAAATAAAAAATTTGCAAAATTTTCAAAAAAAATCAACTTGACATTTTCTAGATATTTTTTTTTAGCTGCCTTTAAAATATTTTGTTACATTTTTAGCAATATTTTAAGCCTAAATTTGAAAGATGCTTAAGAGAAAACATAAATAAAAATTTCAGGCAATAAAATCAAAATGTTAAACATCAAAATTCTTCAATTAATTGTATAAATCATTTTTTTTTGGTAAATTTCTCTTTAATCTTTTGCTGCTGTTGCTGTCAATATCTATTTGGCCAATATATACATAATAAATATATATATATAGCTTTGACTCTTGGCGTTTTGTTGGAAAGTTGTGGAAACAACTTAACGCATAATTTACTTGTCGAACACAAACTGTGGCGTACATTTAATTAACCTTTTGCCCCAAAAGTGTTTTTGGGGCACGTAAACGAGAAGCGCGTAAACAATAAGTACCCAAAAAAAACTGCAAACTGTTTTGGCTCTATGCTCTATACTCACTGCCAACAGCCAACAGTCACTTGCCGCTTGCCACCCCCAAACATTCATTCACTCTGTCGTCCAGTCATTCATCTTCTTGCTCTTCAGGCTGCTGACTAACAACAGGCAAAAGTTAGTATAAAATAAGGTAAAGAAATTCTGCGTCTGCCTTTTGGCTTTTTTTTTTTGGTGTGGGGGGGGGGGAGGTTCTTGTAATTCGCGGAATTAATTTATGACAGTGTTTTTTTGTTTTTGTTTTGTTTTGTTTTGCTTTCTTTTGCTGTCTGCTGCTACTCGTTGCTGTTGTTGTTATTTTCAAAGACAAAAAATAAAGACTTTGCCTTCAAGCAAAAGAACAATAAGAACAATAATAACACTCGTAAGTAAGTACAGGTGTGTTTCATGCCACGCCCCCCCCTCTCTCACAGCCTCTAACAATTGCTGTGTGAAAAATGACAAAACAAATGCGGCTGTCAGACCAAAAAAAGAAATCATTTTATATTTATATTTATTATAAATTTAATTTAAATGCTTTGCAAAAGCATTTTGTCTGCTGTCAGTATAGTATTAATTGCCACGCCCCCTTGTTGTCATTGTTATTTTGGTAACTTACCTGCACAGTCTTTTTCCTCCCCTTGATTACGTCGGGATCATTTGTAATATGCGCCTCGATTAGCAGACGCAACTTGTCGGTGACTTTATTCTTGAATTTACTTAAATATGCCTCATGGTCCTCATTGTCCGGATCGATGGCCTCGCTTGTGGCGCTCCCGGGCACACTGCAATCATTAAAACAAAAACAAAAACAATAATAACAACAATAACAACAAGTAAAGTAATAACAATAACAATTATATGTCAACAATTAAATTAATGAGTCCCGCGTGTATACAGACTGCGAGAGACTGTGAGAGATTGAGAGAGAGAGAGAGCAATACTTACACTAGTGTTGTATGATTATCCGTTGATAAGTTCATGGTCAATTCATCTTTGATTTTACGCAATCTTTCACCAGCTTCAACATCACGACTGTTGCATTGTGCTGCACGCTCTCTAAATACTGCCAATATCTTTTCACTGGAATGATCTAAACTCCAAAGGGAGCAGCAAGAGTATTTAAGAGAAGGGAAAGGCAATTGTTTATTATCATGTATAAATTGTTATAGATATTAGATAAGAGATTTTTACCCATAGCACGTCGCACTTCATGCTCGATTTGTGTGCAACGCAATAATTTAACGCGTTGCAAGAAATCTGCATTTGTGCTAGATAATAAATGTTGCAAGGCTTTTTCTAACATTTGTCGCATTAAACGTGATTCGCTTAGCCAAACATCAGCGGGCAGCAAACTGTAATGATAAGCGGAGTAAGAGAGTGAGAGATAGGGAGGGAAGAGTAAAGAGAGAAATAGAGAGGGAGATAGAGAAGGAGAGAGAGAGAGGGATAGAGCGGGAGATAGAGAAGGTTAGAGTATGAGAAGGAGAGGGAGTGAGAGTGAGAGAGGGAAAGGGAAGAGATATAAAGAGGGAGGGAGGGAGAGTGAGGGGAGAGAGAAAACAAAGATATAGAGAGGGAGAGAAAGAGAGATAGAAAAAGAGAGATAGAGGGAGAGAGAGAGAAAGAAAGGGAGAAAAAGAGAGATAGGGAAAGAGATAGAGAGAGAGAGAGAGAGAGAGAAAGAGAGGGAGAAAAAGAGAGATAGGGAAAGAGATATAGAGAAAAAGAGATGGAGATTGAGGAGAGAGAGAAAGAAAGGGAGATAGATGGGGAGAGAGAGAAAGAGGAAGAGAGGAATAGAGAAATAGGCAAAGATTGTGATATTGAAAGAAAGTGAGAGAAAAATATGAAGACAAAGAAGAAAAGAGATAGAAATATAAAGAAAGTGAAGGAAAGAAAAGGGAAACAAAAATTAAAAAATAAAAAGAAAGAAAGAAGAAGATGGAGAAATAAATAGAAGGAAAAAGAAAGATAGAAAATTAAGTATATAAAAAAAGAGAAGAAAATATAATGGAAAAATGAAAGAGAAATATAGGGAAATGGAGGAGATAAGTGAAGAAAGTCAAAGAAAGAGATAGATAGAAGAGAAGTAATGAGATTAATATAATTAATTATTAATACAGTAATACTCTAAAATCTATAGCTAGCATAGCTAACAGTAAGAGTATCTCATAGTCATAGTCTTCATTATCATATTTCATATTTCAAATTTTTTTTTTATTTTTTTTTTTCAGTTTCTCTTGATAAATTTTCTGTAAACTTTTCTTTTTTTTTACACATGCAATTAACTTTCTTTTTTTTTTATTTACTCTTCTTTTTATATGTATATAGAGAGCAATGGTTGGCAACGTGCAACGTGCAACGTGCAACGTGCCACTTCATTTGCATTACTCTGCATACACACACACACAGACAGACAGAGACACACACACACTCGGCGGCGACAACTTTTTATAAGTTGCGCAAATATTTGCGTTGTGCAACTGCAACAATTGTTGTATGTCAACAACACGCAACAACAGTCGACAGCTGTCAATGTAAGAATAATTTCTACTTCGTGTTGCTTCGTGTACTTCATAACTTACCGATAGTCCTGTTTGAGCACATGCTGTGCTGGCTGTACGTCATTCTTTGCATACCAGCGTGCTAGCAGCGTCTTATCATCAGCTGTCGTTGATGTCTGCGATAAAATGCCAGCATAGATATCTTCATCAATATGCGTTGGCAATGGCGGACGTCCGATGTTATCGCCAATTAAGGCTAAAAAGAAAACACTTTTCGAGTGTGCATGACATGTATCAATTTCATGTAGAAAATCTTGCAGCATATATGGATCACGTTCAAGTAATGTAACATCCAATGGTCCAGTGCCAAAATGCATATCAACTATTTCTAACTGTAAATGTAAATATATTAATATCTGCATCTCTCTCTCACTCTTATTAACATACCTCAATTTGTCGATCATCATAGAGTGTCTGCAGTTCAGGTCCAACAAGTTCAAGCAGCATGCGACGCTCTTGATTGAACTCTTGCTTGAGGCTTGCCACATAGATTTTGATAAGCAATGGCTTTGGGAGACGCGTTTGTGCGCTTGTAACGCCACGCAATGCATTTAATACACTTTCATCAATGGGTGCGGCCATATTGACACACACACAAAATGAATTTTTGGCCAAAAGCTAAGTTTATTTATGTTTTAGTTTTGCAACTGTTGTTGTTGCTGTTGTTGCTGTTGTTGACAACTTTATGTTGACCTTTGTTTATTGTTTATGTGGCTTTAGTATGCTTGTATATGTGTGTGTCTGTGTATTTGTTTTTGTTTTTGTTACTCTGTTTATTTAACTTGGCCAAAATCAAATGGCAGCGTCGCAATGCAAAGCTTTGGCACATGTTCAATGGCAATGGCAACGCAATCGCAATCTGTATTTGTATCTGTATCTCTGGCTGCACATTTCTATCTGCGTAACTCTATGTATCTCTCTCTCTCTCTCTCACTCTCGCTCTCTCTTTGTCTCTGCTTTGTAGCTTATGCTGCACGTTTGTAGCTGTAAGTAAATGCTTTTGGTTTACGTGCGTTGCCTCAATCCATTTGCAAGTGGCACGCGTGGCAGTAACAGTCTAACGTTTGCCAACAGCAGCACAACGATGACTGCGACTGTGACTGTGACTGTGACTGCGACAGAGAGTGTGACTGCTGCTGTTGCTGCTGTTGCCTCTGCAGCATCTCGATCTCACGCCAAAGTTTTACCCCTTTTTTTTTGTTGTCGG
The DNA here is from genome assembly GCA_037044475.1 of Zaprionus obscuricornis. Classification (NCBI taxonomy): domain Eukaryota; kingdom Metazoa; phylum Arthropoda; class Insecta; order Diptera; family Drosophilidae; genus Zaprionus; species Zaprionus obscuricornis. The sequence goes on along the minus strand of JBAMBR010005798.1, from coordinate 104,762 downwards.
TTTCTATTTATTTATTTTCTTATACTTTTGCTTGTTGTTCTGCTGCTGCTGCTGCTGTTGTTGTTGTTGTCGATGTTGTTGTTGCTGCAAATACAAATTGAAAAGCGCAAATGTATTTATGGTATGTCTAAAGCGGCAAGTGAAATTTATGTAAAAAGTTTTTCTTCTCTGGTTACACACACAAACACACACAGACACACAGACACGAGCTGTTGAAAAGTTTCAGCTGCTTTTTTTCTCTACAGTTTCTTTTTTTTTTTTTTTGGTGGAAATTGCTGTTTTATGATCATCGCAAAGGCTGCTAAGAGATAGACTGAGACAGAGAGTGAGCGAGTGAAAGAGAAGTGTGCTGCAAAAGGGTTTTTTTTTTTTCTGGCTGGTAGCAAGTGTTAACAGTTGACTGCATTTTTGAATTGAAATATTTTGTTGACAACATAAAGAAAACTTGATGCGAAACAGTTTGCAAGTTTCAGACTTTCAGACGTTAAATATATATTTTTTTATATATATATTTTTTTATATATATTTTTTTTTTCTTATAAATATCTAGTATATATATATATATTTTTTTTTTATTATTATTCTTTGGTTTTGACAATCATTTGAAGCACAAACAATTCAGCAGATTATTTGCCATAATTCGATTAGAAGTAGGTCAAAATGACAAAATATAATTGTATAAAATTTATTTTCTTTTTCTTTTTTTCTCATATTTTTTTCTTTTTTTTTTCTTTTTCTTTTTTTTCTCTTATTTTTTTTCTTTTTATTTATTTATTTTATTTTATTTTATTTTTTGATTTCTTGGCAAAGCTAAACACTATTTATTGTATTAGTTTCAATTTCAGTTTCAAAAATTGTACAATATAATAATCGGATATTGCGCATTGATATATTTATATATTTTTTATTGCACATAAATCATTATAGCTGGCAAAAAAAAAATAAATTTCTATGTTTGTTTTAAATATTTGCTTATTTAATAACGTTTTTTTTTTTTTTTTTTTAGCAGCAGCACATTTTAGCTTTAAAACTTAAACTTAAAACTGTCCGTCCGGCCGCCAGTCTGTCTATCCGTCTATCTATTTGCCTGCCTGTCCCTCAGTCTATCTGTCCATCTGTCCGTTTGTCTATGCGCCTGCCTGCCCGTCTGTCTGTCCGACTATCGCTTCGTCTGTCCGTCCGTCCGTCTGTCTGTCCGTCCTTCTGCCCGTCAGTCTGTCTATCCCTCTGTCTGCCTGTCCGTCCGTCTGTCTGTCCGCCTGTCTCTCCGTCTGTCTGTCTGCCTGTCCCTCTGTATGTCTGTATGTCTGTCTATCCCTCCGTCTATCCCTCTGTCTATACTTCTGTCTATCCGTCCGTCCGTGCGTACGTCAGTCTGTCCATCTGTCTGTCCATCTGTCTGTCCATATGTCTGTCCGCCTGTCTATCTGACCGTCTGTCTATCCCATCAGTCTCTCCGTCTGTCTACCTTTTGTTCCATCTCTCCATCTGCCAGTCTCTCTGTCCGTCTGTTTCGCCAAAACCTTGCATGCATATAAACTTAACGTTCCGCCGAGATTAACTTTAGCTTCAGCTATTTGTTGGCTTTATTTATTTATTTACTTTTTTTGTTGTTGTTGTTGTTGTTGCTTGCTTTGGCTAAACAAATGTTTGTTATTAACATTGATGTATAATTTATTGCTATAGCTTTAACCGTAGTTCGCATAACTTGCTATAATTTCGAGTCACAGATTTATTATTCCATTAATTTTCATAAGCTAGAGTATACATACATACATATATATATATATATATATATATTATATATATATTATTATTATTATATATAATATATAATAAATATTTACGTATTTATTATATTTACATTCATTTCATCAGACAACAAAAACTGACTGTCCAAACATTGACTAAAAAAATAATTTATTACATTTTCTATTTACATTTTGCTTCAATTTCATTTTCATTTTCATTTTGATTTTGATTTTTTGTCTGTTTATAAATATATATAAATTGTAATTACGTTGTGTAAATATTAAATTGCATAAATAATAAATATATCAAATATATATATATATATATATTTATATATATATATAGTTAAATAATAATTAAAAAAAATATTTTGCCCAATAATAGTGAAATAGCAAAATGTAAATAGAAAATGTAATAAATTATTTTTTTAGTCAATGTTTGGACAGTCAGTTTTTGTTGTCTGATGAAATGAATGTAAATATAATAAATACGTAAATATTTATTATATATTATATATAATAATAATAATATATATATAATATATATATATATATATATATGTATGTATGTATACTCTAGCTTATGAAAATTAATGGAATAATAAATCTGTGACTCGAAATTATAGCAAGTTATGCGAACTACGGTTAAAGCTATAGCAATAAATTATACATCAATGTTAATAACAAACATTTGTTTAGCCAAAGCAAGCAACAACAACAACAACAAAAAAAAGTAAATAAATAAATAAAGCCAACAAATAGCTAAAGCTAAAGTTAATCTCGTCGGAACGTTGAGTTTATATGCGTGCTACCTTTTGGCAGAACAGACGGACAGAGAGACTGGCAGATGGAGAGATGGAACAAAAGGTAGACAGACGGAGAGACTGATGGGATAGACAGACGGTCAGACAGACAGACGGACAGACAGATGGACAGACGGATAGACAGAGGGATAGACAGACGGACAGACATACAGAAGGATAGGCAGAAAGACGGACAGACAGACAGACAGATGGGCAGACGGACAGAAGGATAGACAGATAGACGGACAGACAAGCGGACAGACGGACGGACGAACAGACGGAGCGACAGGCGGACGGACAGACAGAGAGACAGACGGGACGACAGACGGATAGACAGACAGGCGAAGGGAGAGATTAAGAGATAGACAGACGGAGAGACAGAGGGACAGTCATACAGAGGGACAGGCAGACAGACGGACGGGCAGACGAACAGACGGACAGAAGGATAGACATATAGACGGACAGACAGGCGGACAGACAGACAGACGGACGGCCGGACAGACTGACGGACATACAGACGGACAGACATTTAGACGGACGGACGGGCAAGCGGACAGACATACGAATAGACAGACGGACAGACGGTCAGGCAGACAGACGGACGGACAGACGGACGGACAGACGGAGTGACACTGATAGACAGAGGAATAGACAGACAGACGGACAGACAGACGGACAGACAGACGTACAAAAAGACGGACAGACAGAAAGACAGTCTAATGGACAGAAGGAAAATCAGATGGCCAGACTGACAGACATATAGACGAACATGCATTTGTACTCAGCTTCAGATGCAGATCAAGAATATCTATATACTATATAGAGGATCTGCCACGCCTGCTTCTCCTTGCAACAGTAGAAATAAAACTGCATAAAATGATTTGTTGAAAAAAAAAATAAAGCAAAACTTAAAATTAATTAAATTGCCATAAATTTAAAAAAAAAAAAAAAAAATCTTTAAAAAAACAATAAAATTTTATTGAAATAATAAACGAAATAAATTTAAAGCTGAAATGTGCTGCTGCTAAAAAAAAAAAAAAAAAAAAAACTTTATTAAATAAGCAAATATTTAAAAAGCAAACATAGTAATTTAATTTTTTTTGCCAGCTATTATGATTTATGTGCAATAAAAAATATATAAATATATCAATGCTCAATATCCGATTATTATATTGTACAAATTTGAAACTGAAATTGAAACTAATACAATAAATAGTGTTAAGCTTTGCCAAGAAATCAAAAAAAAAAAAATAAAAATAAAATAAATAAAAAGAAAAAAAATAAGAGAAAAAAAAGAAAAAGAAAAAGAAAAGAAATTTTATACAATTATATTTTGTCATTTTGACCTACTTCTAATCGAATTATGGCAAATAATCTGCTGAATTGTTTGTGCTTCAAATGATTGTCAAAACCAACGAAAAAATATATATATATATACTAGATATTTATAGAAAAAAAAAAATATATATAGTATATATATTTAACGTCTGAAAGTCTGAAACTTGCAAACTGTTTCGCATCAAGTTTTCTTTATGTTGTCAACAAAATATTTCAATTCAAAAATGCAGTCAACTGTTAACACTTGCTACCAGCCAGAAAAAAAAAAAACCCTTTTGCAGCACTCTTCTCTCTCACACTCTCACTCTCTCTCTCTGTTTCACTCTATCTCTTAGCAGCCTTTGCGATGATCATAAAACAGCAATTTCCCTCAAAAAAAGAAACTGTAGAGAAAAAAAGCAGCTGAAACTTTTCAACAGCTCGTGTCTGTGTCTGTGTGTGTTTGTGTGTATTTGTGTGTGTAACCAGAGAAGAAAAACTTTTTACATAAATTTCACTTGCCGCTTTAGACATACCATAAATACATTTGCGCTTTTCAATTTGTATTTGCAGCAACAACAACATCTACAACAACAACAACAGCAGCAACAGCAGCAGCAGAACAACAAGCAAAAGAATAAGAAAATAAATAAATAGAAACCGACAACAAAAAAAAAGGGGTAAAACTTTGGCGTGAGATCGAGATGCTGCAGAGGCAACAGCAGCAACAGCAGCAGTCACACTCTCTGTCGCAGTCACAGTCACAGTCGCAGTCATCGTTGTGCTGCTGTTGGCAAACGTTAGACTGTTACTGCCACGCGTGCCACTTGCAAATGGATTGAGGCAACGCACGTAAACCAAAAGCATTTACTTACAGCTACAAACGTGCAGCATAAGCTACAAAGCAGAGACAGAGAAAGAGAGAGAGTGAGAGAGAGATACATAGAGTTACGCAGCTAGAAATGTGCAGCCAGAGATACAGATACAAATACAGATTGCGATTGCGTTGCCATTGCCATTGAACATGTGCCAAAGCTTTGCATTGCGACGCTGCCATTTGATTTTGGCCAAGTTAAATAAACAGAGTAACAAAAACAAAAACAAATACACACAGACACACACACATATACACATTGAAGCATACTAAAGCCACATAAACAATAAACAAAGGTCAACACAAAGTTGTCAACAACAGCAACAACAGCAGCAACAGCAACAACAACAGTTGCAAAACTAAAACATAAATAAACTTAGCTTTTGGCCAAAAATTCATTTTGTGTGTGTGTGTCAATATGGCCGCACCCATTGATGAAAGTGTATTAAATGCACTACGTGGCGTTACAAGCGCACAAACGCGTCTCCCAAAGCCATTGCTTATCAAAATCTATGTGGCAAGCCTCAAGCAAGAGTTCAATCAAGAGCGTCGCATGCTGCTTGAACTTGTTGGACCTGAACTGCAGACACTCTATGATGATCGACAAATTGAGGTATGTTAATAAGAGTGAGAGAGAGATGCAGATATTAATATATTTACATTTACAGTTAGAAATAGTTGATATGCATTTTGGCACTGGACCATTGGATGTTACATTACTTGAACGTGATCCATATATGCTGCAAGATTTTCTACATGAAATTGATACATGTCATGCACACTCGAAAAGTGTTTTCTTTTTAGCCTTAATTGGCGATGGCATCGGACGTCCACCATTGCCAACGCATATTGATGAAGATATCTATGCTGGCATTTTATCGCAGACATCAACGACAGCTGATGATAAGACGCTGCTAGCACGCTGGTATGCAAAGAATGACGTACAGCCAGCACAGCATGTGCTCAAACAGGACTATCGGTAAGTTATGAAGTACACGAAGCAACACGAAGTAGAAATTATTCTTACATTGACAGCTGTCGACTGTTGTTGCGTGTTGTTGACATACAACAATTGTTGCAGTTGCACAACGCAAATATTTGCGCAACTTATAAAAAGTTGTCGCCGCCGAGTGTGTGTCTCTGTCTGTCTGTGTGTGTGTGTATGCAGAGTAATGCAAATGAAGTGGCACGTTGCACGTTGCACGTTGCCAAGCATTGCTCTCTATAAATAAAAAAAAAAAGAAAGTTAATTGCATGTGTACAAAAAAAAAAGAAAAGTTTACAGAAAATTTATCAATGCGCAGAGAAACTGAAAAAAATAAAAAAAAAAACAAGTGAGAAAGTTATAGTCGAGTGTGCTCGACTATATAATACTCGGTGCCCAAAGTTATATTATATATTTATTTAGCTCGTGCTGCGCACTCGGCAATTTTAAGTTAATATAAAAAAAATAAAATTTTAAAAAAAATTTAAATTAAAAAAAAAAAAAAAGATCGTCTCGGGAATTGAACCGCGGACCTCATGCACGCGAGTTCAACCCTCTAACCACTGAGCCACGCTCTTCACAAGAGTGAGAAACACTGAGTAAATGTTGCCGTGTGTGGGGTGAGAACAGCAAGCAAGCGTACGCCTCTCAACTTTTGAAATTTGAAATGTGTATAACTTCCATGTTTATTATCCGATCTGTACCAAATTTGTACACAACGTCCAGATAAACATATTCTAACTTTGCAGTGCTTGTCTGGGTTTGTTTTAAATCGTTTTTATCGATTTGTGGAGGCGGAGGGGGGCGTGGCAAAAATCCAAAATAAACTTGATCTGCCTGCAAACACTACAAGCACTATGCAAAAAAAATGAAGTCTCTATCTCTTATAGTCTCCGAGATCTGTGTGTTCATACGGACGTACAGACGGACAGACGGACATGCTCCAATCGACTCGTCTGTTGATCCTGAGTCAGAATATATATACTTTATGGGGTCCGCCACGCCTCCTTATGGGTGTTACATACATTTGCTCTTGTCACTAACCCAGATACTCTTGATACCCAATGGGCACCGAGTATAAAACTTTGAAATATGAAATATGATAAAGAAGACTATGACTATGAGATACTCTTACTGTTAGCTATGCTAGCTATAGATTTTAGAGTATTACTGTGCTAATTATTAATTATTAATCTCATTACTTCTCTTCTATCTATCTCTTTCTTTGACTTTGACTTTACTCCGCTTATCATTACAGTTTGCTGCCCGCTGATGTTTGGCTAAGCGAATCACGTTTAATGCGACAAATGTTAGAAAAAGCCTTGCAACATTTATTATCTAGCACAAATGCAGACTTCTTGCAACGCGTTAAACTATTGCGTTGCACACAAATCGAGCATGAAGTGCGACGTGCTATGGGTAAAAATCTCTTATCTAATATCTATAACAATTTATATACATGATAATAAACAATTGCCTTTCCCTCCGCTTAAACTCTTGCTGCTCCCTTTGGACTTTAGATCATTCCAGTGAAAAGATATTGGCAGTATTTAGAGAGCGTGCAGCACAATGCAACAGTCGTGATGTTGAAGCTGGTGAAAGATTGCGTAAAATCAAAGATGAATTGACCATGAACCTATCAACGGATAATCATACAACGTTAGTGTAAGTATTGCTCTCTCTCTCTCTCTATCTCTCACAGTCTCTCGCAGTCTGTATACACGCGGGACTCATTAATTTAATTGTTGACATATAATTGTTATTGTTATTACTTTACTTGTTGTTGTTATTGTTATTATTGTTATTGTTTTTGTTTTACTGATTGCAGTGTGCCCGGGAGCGCCACAAGCGAGGCCATCGATCCGGACAATGAGGACCATGAGGCATATTTAAGTAAATTCAAGAATAAAGTCACCGACAAGTTACGTCTGCTAATCGAGGCGCATATTACAAATGATCCCGATGTAATCAAGGGGAGGAAAAAGACTGTGCAGGTAAGTTACCAAAATAACAATGACAACAAGGGGGCGTGGCAATTAATACTATACTGACAGCAGACAAAATGCTTTTGCAAAGCATTTAAATTAAATTTATAATAAATATAAATATAAAATGATTTCTTTTTTTGGTCTGACAGCCGCATTTGTTTTGTCATTTTTCACACAGCAATTGGTAGAGACTGTGAGAGAGGGGGGGGGGGCGTGGCATGAAACACACCTGTACTTACTTACGACTGTTATTATTCTTCTTATTGTTCTTTTGCTTGAAGGCAAAGTCTTTTTTTGTCTTTGAAAATAACAACAACAGCAACGAGTAGCAGCAGACAGCAAAAGAAAGCAAAACAAAAACAAAAACAAAAAAAAAAACACTGTCATAAATTAATTCCGCGAATTACAAGAATCTCCCCCCCCCCACACCAAAAAAAAAAGCCAAAAGGCAGACGCAGAATTTCTTTACCTTATTTTATACTAACTTTTGCCTGTTGTTAGGCAGCAGCCTGAAGAGCAAGAAGATGAATGACTGGACGACGGAGTGAATGAGTGTTTGAGGGTGGCAAGCGGCAAGTGACTGTTGGCTGTTGTCAGTGGGTATAGAGCATAGAGCCAAAACAGTTTGCAGTTTTTTTTGGGTACTTATTGTTTACGCGCTTCTCGTTTACGTGCCCCAAAAACACTTTTGGGGCAAAAGGTTAATTAAATGTACGCCACAGTTTGTGTTCGACAAGTAAATTATGCGTTAAGTTGTTTCCACAACTTTCCAACAAAACCGCCAAAAGTCAAAGCTATATATATTTATTATGTATATATTGGCCAAATAGATATTGACAGCAACAGCAGCAAAAGATTAAAGAGAAATTTACCAAAAAAATGATTTATACAATTAATTGAAGAATTTTGATGTTTAACATTTTGTTTAACATTCAGTCGCTGTCGCAGTCGCCTGAAATTTCTATTTCTATTTTTCTTTAAGATTTATGCTTAAAATATTGCTAAAAATTTAACAAAATATTTTAAAGGCAGCAAATAAAATATCTAGAAAATTTCAAGTTGATTTTTTTTTGCAAATTTTGCAAATTTTTTATTTATATTTTCTATTAAGCATCTTTCAAATTTATGCTTAAAATATTGCTAAAAATTTAACAAAATATTTAAAAGGCAGCAAGAAAATATTTAGAAAATTTCAAGTTGATTTTTTGCAAATTTTTCATTTTTATTTTTTACAAAAAATCTTTAAAATTTATGCTCAAAATATTGCTGAAAAATATTTGAAGACAATAAAAAATATGCATTAATTTTTTTTTTTTGAATTTATTGTCATAACTTCAATTGTCAGTTAATATTTTCTATACAAAATCGTTAAGATTTCTGCACAAATTTTTTTTTTAAATTTAGTAAAATTAGCAGAAAATTTTAGGTTTATTTTTTTTTATTAAAAATCTTTGAAATTCTTACAAAATATATTTCTCAAAATTCTTCAAAAATGTTTTAAACACCACAATAAAATAACTAGAAAATTTTAAAGTAAAATTTCTTATAAATTTCCAATCATCAAAATCTATTAAATTTAATTTACTGCAAAATTTTCTTCATGCTTTGATTTCATAGTCAATATAAAAAAATGTAGCATACTTTTCTGTGCTGCGTTTTATTTTACAAGTGATTCGCCTCAAAAACAAAAAAAAAAAGAAGTTAATTTAATAATATTTTTGGTCTACCTTTTTTTTATCTTGTTGCTGCTCTCATATTATTATTATTATTATTTTTCTATTAGATTGCATAATTTATATGATTTAGGTTTTAGGTTTCAAATTTTCAGGTTTCTTATTTCATATTATCTTGTGTGTTGTGTGACTTTGACTTTCTATAACTTTTGTTGGCTGTGTTCAATATTTATCAAAAAAACACCTGCGAAATTGAATTGCCACCTGGCAGTGAGATGTACGTTGGCAGAAAATAAAAACACGAAGGACAAAACAAGAAGAACAAGAAGAAAAACAAGAAGCAAAAGTAAAAAAAAAAAGAGAAAAAAAAGCAATAACAAGGCATCTTCATTTTTTTTTTTTGTTTTTATGCCAGCGGGAAATAAGTAGAAATTTTTTTTAGCTTGCCGCAAGCCAAAAAATTGCCAGGTGGTAACATAACAAGAGAGTGGGGGGAGAGAAGGTAATAGAAGAAAGAGACAGCGTGGCGAGTGAGAGTGAGATATATGATGCTGGTTATGCTGCCAGTAAGGTCGACAGCTTCCGGTTTTTTGCCACACTGTTGGCCACGTTCTGGTCTCTTTCGTATTCGCCAGTCGGCAGCCCGCAGTCCGCAGTCGGTAGTCGTCGCGTTTTGGCTTTTGTTAAAAGCATTTAACATTTGAAACTTGCGCTAAACAAGAACGAAGGACACAAAATGTTGCCATAGAATGCGATGCGATGCGATGGGCTGCGGCGCGGCGCGGTGCGGCATGATGCGACGCATAATGCCAGCACTCAGCGAGCTGACTCTCTGCGCCATTAAAGAACGTTCAGTCGCTGTCGCAGTCGCTGCTGCAGTCGCTGCTAGTCGACGCTGCTGTAGTCGACGCTGCTGTTGCTCTATCTTACTGCTGACATATTAACACACTTACATACATATATAGCTGTGTGTATACAATATATGTAACAGTATGTTGCATGTATTGCATGTACATATATATATATAATAGTGCCACGCCCACACGTAATACGCCTGTTTGCACTTAACGACGATGGCACGGCAACATAACATAAACTGCATTCAGGCATGCACGGTCGAATCACCTCGGGCAGCTTCTTATCTTAACCCCCCACCCCCTCACCTTCCCCCTGCCACACTATCCTTGCTTTTGGCAGCTTTACCTTTGAGCTTTTAGCTCTTAGCTGTTAGCAATCCTTAGCCTTGCAGTATGTAATGTTGGCCGCATTTTAATGTCTTTAAAGTCAAAGCATTTCTTACATTTCTCTTTCTCTCTCCTCTCTCTCTCTCTCTGCTATCTCTTCTCTCTATCTCTCTTTCATATATAATCAAATCGCAATTGAAAGCAAGCAAATGTCAAGCTAATTAAGCAACTTCTTCAACAGCTTCAACTGCAGCTGTCTGCAGCAGGCGTCAAGTAGCATTCATACTGTGCCACGCAATGGGAGGAGGGGCAGTGGAGGGCGTTGGATTAAGCTTTAGTAGTACTACATTTCCTAGTTGACCGCAAGCCGCTTGAAGTTGACTTCAGTGACTCGCTTGGCAATATTGATTTAGTAGCTCAACGAATGCATTTGCCACTCCAAGCAGTGACAGCAGTGTAGCAGTGGCAGTGGCAGTGGCAGCAGTGGCAATCAGATTACAAAAGCCAAAGTCAGCTTATGTTAGAAAAACATACAATTCATAAAGGCAACACAGCAACAGTGCGTATACACTGCAAGAAATCAAGCTAAATTTTATTATTTTTCTTTTAACTCTTTTTTAAAGAAATTTTCTGAAAAATTGTGCAAAAAAAATTTAAAAAAAAAAATTTAAGAAAATTTATTTATAATTTTAATCGAAGCTAAGGAAAATTTTTAAAAAAAAATTTAGTTATTTGTCTTAGTCTTTTATAATCAAGTTAAACTTAAAGCAAGCTTAAACTTAAGATAATTTCAAGTTGAAGCAGCAGTAGTAACAGCGGCAGCAGTAGTAACAGCGGCAGCAGCAGCAGTAGCAGCTGGACAAGCAGCGTAACAGTGAAGTTTTGAGCTTGTGAGCTTAACTTGTGTTGTCGACTGCTTCAGTGTATGCATGAGTTGAGTCTGGACAACTTCGAACAAAAAGCTAAAGACGATGAGTATGAAGGGCACTCGACATGCATGCATGTATGTGTGTCTGTGTGTGTGTGTCTATGTGTGTTGGTTGAGTAGATGAGACTACTTGTTAGTGGCAAACATGCCACTGACAGTCAACAGCCAGCCAGCAAGAACAACTACAAGGTTGAGCAGCAGTAGAGAAAGACAGAGAGAGCGAGACAGAAAGACAGACAGTCAGAGACAGAGAGAGAGAGACAGAGAGTGTAAAGAGAACAAGGACATCAGTGACAGAACTGAGCTCAGCAGGTGGCGCTGTCAGCATAGCGCAGGTAAACAAAGTTACGAACAAACACGACTGAAAGTCACTTATATAAAGCAAGAGGCAGCACTAAGAGAGAGAAAGAGAGAGAGAGAGGGATACAGAGGCAGACAGTTATAAGGGAGACAGACAGACAGTGAGACAGACAAAAGCGGATGATACTTTGGCATAATATATGCCCCGGTCAGGAAACGAGTCTTTGGGCTTTGTGTCTGTGTGTCACTCTCTCTCTCTCTCTATGTCTGTGTGTGACTGTGTGTGTGTGTGTGTCTGTAACAAGTGCCGATGACAAGCTGCCAGAGCAAAACAGATCCCTAAACTACACTGCCACAACTTCAACTTGGACTATAGCATGGTCACAGTTACAGCTTGTGTCTAAGTCCCTGTCCCTGTCCCTGTACCCTTCCCTGCCCCTGTTCCTGTCGCTATACCCATTCCTCTCATTATCCCTGCCCCTGTTCCAGTCCCTGTTCCTGTCCCTGTAAACGTTCCTGTCCCTGTCTCCGTCCCTGCGCCTGTCCCTATCCCTGTACCCGTCCCTGCCCCTGTTCCTGTCGAAATACCCGTTCCTGTCACTATCCCTGCCCCTGCCCCTGTCCCAGTCCCTGTCTCAGTCCCTGTCCCTGCCCCTGTTCCAGTCCCTGACCCAGTCCTTGTCCCAGTCCCTGACCCAGTCCCTGTCCCAGTCCCTATCCCTGTCCCAGTCCCTGTCCCTATCCCTGTACCCGTCCCTGCCTCTGTTCCTGTTGCTATACCCGTTCCTGTCACTATCCCTGCCCCTGCCCCTGTCCCAGTGCCTGTCCCAGTCCTTGTCCCTGTCCCTGCCTTCGTCCTGCGCCTGACCCTGCCCCCGTCCCTATCCTTGTAGCCATCCCTGCCCCTGTCCCTGTCGCTACACCCGTTCCAATTACTATCCCTGCCCCTGCCCCTGCCCCTGTTCCTGTTCCTGTCCCTATCCTCCAAGGAATCTCTTGACTTGTGATATATATATGGCAAAATGTCAGATTACGTTTTGGACCATTTAAAGCGCATTTTAACTGTAAACCGCATTTGTTTTATATTTTATTGTCTCTTTCTCCAATTCTCTTTTCTCGGTGCTGCATAGGAAATCTTTCACGAACATGCAACACATTTGCGTATACTACGCGAACATACTGAACGTGTTGTGCTCATTGAATCGCGAGTGCCACAACAGTTACGACAAAATTTGATGGCCAACTTTAAGAATGGTAGCCGTCATGCACCATATTTCATATGTGGCACACATGGCAGTGGCAAGAGTACATTGATAACAACACTCTATGGCCAAGTTGCAAGTTGGTTTAGCTCAACGCGTGTACATCGTGTATTACGCTTTGCCAAAGCATCACCACGTTCTGCCTACAATTTGGAATTGTTGCGTGTCATTTGTCAACAGATATCGATAATATTTAATATACCCGAAGGATATTTACCCAAGGATGCATCATTTGATCCATTGTATATTAGCAATTGGTTTCAAAATCTTCTACGACGCATTGAGGATATGAATAATGATGTGTTATTCCTTTTCATTGATGATTTACATCTATTGAATCCCTTGGATTGTGACATTGTTGCAGCATTATCATGGTTACCAACATCATTACCATGGAATGTACAAATTATATGTAGTTCAACTACACCCATTGAACAATTAAAATTTACACCCATGCAACGTGATCGTTTCAAATCATTGGAATATCAATTTAATTTACAATTGGAGGGAAATATAACAAGTTTACAGCGACCCGAACAATGTGCTGATGATCTAAATTTTGTTGCCTATGTTGAGCAACAATTTGATGAATTGGAGCAACACTATGGACGACAGGCAGTGGCAAGTTTAGCTGCCTATATAACATGTTCCGAATATGGTTTAACAGAGACAGAGCTATTGGAGCTATTAATGCCCACCGATGATCCTGAAACACAAATTGATACACATAATGGACAATTTAGTTTTGCTAGCTTCAAGAAAATACATCGACAGATGGGTAAGTACCAGATATAGTATATATGCATTATCTAACATTCAATATTACAGATAAAAATCTACTGTTGCATGATAAAATCATGTCTGGCAAGGTGCTTATACAATGGCGTCACAATTATTGTGCTGCCGTTGCCAAACGACGTTATATGGATGTTGTACGTACACGTAATTTACACATGGAGTTGGCCAATTTATTCTTTCCACAAGATGAGGATGAAAGTACCTTGGAAAATGATTCAACAAGAAGTGAAACAAAATCTGTCATCAGTCTTAAAGAACAACGTGATGCAACAACGTTTAAGGATAAGGAACGTGAAAAGGATACAGTATCAGCTGGTCGTAAATCGTCGTCAACGCATCACAATGATGATACCTCAACATTCTATAATCCCATTGCCGCCGATGTCTCTTATAGTATGCGTCATGTTGAAGAAAGTTGGCATCATCTGATGCGATCCGATGATACGACGAGATTTAAACAAATTGCTGTCTGCAATTTTGATTTCCTGCTAGCGGCGGTAAGTTGACAATTTTTATTGCACACACTTTACTAGCAGCATCTATCTCGCTCGCTCTCTCTCTAGCTGTCGCTATCTCACTCTTGTGTCTGACTAACGGCATCAATTTAAGCAAACATTTTTTGCAATTAGTCAACGCACAGCCGGAAATTAGTTTAGCAAACTAGCACAAAATGACTTTGCAATCTGCTCGATTAGCGACAACAACAAACACAACAAACACAACAACAACAACAACAACTAACTAAATTATAGCTAACAAAATTTAGACAACTTAATGGCCCAACAAATTTGTGCGGAAATACTTGAAATTTATATTTTTCGTGTAGCGCAACTTTCAAAACTAAAATTGTCGCAAGGAAGTTGCAAAAATAAAAAAAGAAATTTTTTCGTTTGTCTCAAAAAGTGTCACTGAAGTTTTTTGTTATTCTGTTGTAACTGCTTCGCTGTCGCTGTAAAAAAAAAAAAGTTAAGACTGCCAAACACACTTTTAGACGTAATCGATACAATTGCACTTAGCACTTTGATTTCTAGCATGTAACATGTGCTAAAAGTTTTTACAAAATTTTCTTGCAAGATTGTTGAATGAAGATAGATAAAACTACAGTTAGACTATAGACTATAGACTGACTATATAGACAGACACATGTGTCACAGCACTATATAACTTTATGTTAGTCAGTTTAAGTATCTTTTTTCATGTTATCCAATTTAACATTAAATGAAATTACAAAAACGGAAGCTGAAGTAAAAACTTGACTATTTTTATTGTCACATATAACGTTTTTTTTTTGTTTTTAGTGAAATTGCGTTTAAGATTAGATGCACTTAAGATTTGAAGGTGTTTGTTTTTCACTAGATAATAAAAATTCACACAAATTGCTAACATGCCACAAACACACACACATACATACATACTGCTGCAGCAAAGAGTTGAAAAATCATTTGTAGCAATTGTTGAAACTAGAAATTAAATAAAATTTTGTTTTTTTTTTTTTAGTTTTTTTTTTTAGTTTTTTTTTTGTTTTTTTTTTTTTTTTCAGTTTTTTTTTTTTTGTTTTTTTTTTTTGTATATGCATCACAGTGCATGGAACGACAGCTGTCAACTCAATTTGCTGCTTAATTGTTTCAGAAATTGCAACATTCTCTTCATTCATTATGCAAAAGTTTTGCATTTCATTTCGCTGATTCTGCACATTCTTCTTTCGTGTCGTGTCGTGCAAAACTATGAGATGATTATTTAAGCAGCTTTTCGCGCATGTTGCACAAATCAAATTAAATTCTACAAAAGAATTTTTTATTTTTTTTGAAATTTTCATTGGCAAAAATTTATCACAGCTTGACAAGTTTTTATTTTTTTTCTAGTCCAAAAAATTTTCATTGTCATGCATTTTAAAATTCCAAATGTTTTATGCAATTCATGCAACAAAAAAAAAAGAGAGAGAGAGAAAGAGAGAAAACAGAGACAAGTAAAAGAGATTTGAAAGCTATCAAAATTTTGTGCATGTGTTGGGAAATTTTGGTTGAAATACTTTTTTTTGAAAAATGATTGCGATTAAATTGCAGCAGCTGCAACTGATGGCTAACTGCTAAAGGGGCCACAAAGTTTTGTGGCTATGCCAAAGCAAACAATATATATATATATATATATATATATAGTGAGAGAGAGAGAGAGGGAAAGAGAGAGAGCTGACCTGTTTTTCAATTAAATGAATGCTTAAAAGTGCAGACATTATACAGAGGCGTTGCAAAATGTAACTGCAGCTGCAGCTTCAACTTGATTTAATTAACATTTTGCACCAGCTGAAGGTCAAAGTCGTTTGTAAATGTCGCAAGTTTTCTTTTCCCCCCAACATCAAATGCTGCACGAACTGACAAATGCATTTATCTAAGCACACACACACACATACACACACACACACACACACACACACAGTAATAGCTAAAAAATTTATTTTCACCTGCATTTTGCATTTTATAGAAAATTTTGTAGAAAATTTTCTAGTTTCATTTTAAGCAACAGAAAAATTAATGATTTTATATAAATTTTTGAGTAAAGTTTTTCAAACAAAGTGAAATAAAAGTTTTTTTAATTGGCCAAACAGTTTTAGCACATTTCAACTTTAATGTTTTTGCAATTAAGTTCTTAAAATGAAATTAAAACAACTGCCAAAACATATGTGTGGGGGGAGGAACGTATACGTAATATTCTACGTTGCATAGAAATATTTATTAGGCTTGACTAACAAGTAAATTGCACATAAAAATAAAAATAAAATAAAATAAAATAAATTAAATGAAACTTTTTGGTCTACATATACGTATACGTAATATTTTAATCTTACTAAAACTTCCAACTGCTAACAGAAAAAAAAATATATAATAAATGTTATTGTAATTTTTATAGACAGAGTTTTTATTATATTTTTTTATTTTTTTTTTTTGCCAACAAGTTTCCAATTACAAAACTTTGTTTTAGTGCAACGAGACGTATACGTAATGCGATTATTTTAATTGCATTTTCTTTTTTGATTGATGTTTTCTAGAGAAATGAATTACACATTAATATAATTTGATATATATTTTCGTTCTCATTATTTGTTGGCATATGCTGCGTATACTTAATATTAAATTTACCTTTTTTTTCCATTTACAGGTACAAACTGTATCCATTAGCTATTTGCGTTGCCTAATCGAACATGTGCGTTGCTATATATTAGATCGTGATATTGAACTCATCTACTATACGATACGGAAATCAAGCGATGTTCTAACACGCGATCCCATGCAGCTTGGCTCACAGCTTATATCATGGTTGCGACCAATTGGTGAACACGATGACGATGACAATTCACTATTAAGCATGACTGTACGTTCAGCTACAGCTTGGTGTGATGGTTATGCTGTACCATTGCTAGTACCATTGACCGGCTGGTTGCCAGCACCATTGCCATCACAAATACGCACAATGACGGTCACGGGCACAGGCGTAATACGTGCCGTTTGTTTAGCGCCATCGAAACAGCATCTAATATTGGCTACAAATTCGGGCGATGTACAGCAGTGGCATATCATGAGCAATTCACTGGAGCATACATATAAGGGTAAGTATAGTAGGCAGCGGAACATTAGACAAAAGCTAATCATGAGACTTGCTAACATATATATATATATATATATATATAGGACATACAGCGGCAGTCACGTGCCTGTTGGTGGCGCCACAACAGTCACAGCTGCTATTGACCGGCTCAGAGGATACAAGCGTCTTGGTTTGGCACGTGGCAATGCGCGAGCGACGAGCACACATTAAGTAAGTCTCACGCAATGCTCAATGAATCTCTGCAGGCGTCATTAATGCAAGCTATTACATTGCTATCTCTCTCTGCTCTCTCTCTCTTTCTCTCTCTCTAGAGCACATACAGCGGCCATTACTGCCGTTGCGGCTGGTGTCAATAACACGCTCATCATCAGCAGCAGCGAAGACGCAAGTATTGCCATCACAGATCTGGCCAGCGGCAAATTGGTAAGCAACATCTACAACGCTCAAAAGAGAAAAAAAAAAATTAAAGAGACAGAGAAAAAACTCAAAGTTGTTTGTCTTAATTGAAATCAAATTACCAGAGAGATAACATTTCCACAAAACTACAACTTCATAATGCACAAAATTTTTTCCCAATTAGAAAATGTTTCTCTTCAAAATTTTTGCATTTTCATGCATTTTTCTCTTGCGTTGCACGCAAAATTGGAAAATCATGCCGCAAGCTACATCAAACAAACCGCAGTCATTTGCATAATTTTGTTCAGTACCAAAAATGGAAATAGCAAATGTGGTTATAATCACCAGAATAAATAGCCAACAAAAAATATATGTATATATGTACATACCCTGTAAAAATGAGTATAATGTGCAGTGCTCACAGTTTTTCATATTTAAAAAATTTTTTTTTAATTTTTTTTTTGCTTTAATTTTCAATTTTAATTTTTGGAATTTTTCTCAACTTGACAAAAAATAAAATAAAAATATAACCTGTAAAAGCTTAACAGCGCGTAATAAGTAGAGCTGACAGATTTTTATTTTTAGAATATTTTATTTCGAATTTTTTTTTTTGCTTTTTACATTTTTTGAATTTTTTTTTTCATCGCAGTTTTTTATACTTTGAATTTTTTAGAATTTATTTTTTTTTTTTTTGCTAAAATTTTCAAATTAAAGTTTAGAATTTTTTTTTTCATTGCAAAAATAGCTAAAAATATACCCTGTAAAAGCTTAACAGTGCATAATGAGCAGAGTTGTCAGTTTTTTATATTTTGAATTTTTTATTTAGAATTTTTTTCTTGCTAAAATTTTTGAATTTTTTTTCATCGTATAAATTGGCCAAAAAATATATCCTGTAAAATTTAGCTGTGCAGAACTAAAAATTCTTTATGCTAATAATTTTTATAAATTTTTCTTTCATTGCAATTTTATCGCTATATTTTTAATTTCCATTTTCCTTTGCTAAAATGAAGTTTTTATCGCTGCAAAAATTTTAAAAAAAAATGTGTACTATTTTTATAAATATTTCTTCATTTATTTTTTCAATTTCACAATTAAATTTTGAAGAAATTTAACATAATGTTAATGAAATTTCAATGATATCTGCTAGTCTCTCACACACAAAAAGAGAAAAAGAGGAGAAAGAGACAGAGAGCGAGAGAGAGTGTGAGTTTTGTGACTTTTGCAGACAGTTGAACACAGCAGACAGTTTTGAAATTTGCGTCTGACAAATGAAGCGGTAGACATTATAGGCTCAGCTCCCATGGCATTGTGCAGCGAAGCTGAAAGCGGCTTTCCATGTCCAACTCATAAATCATATTAAGTTGAAAATTTCGCAGTCATATACAAGCGAGCGCGCACACAAACACACACACACACACAGAGAGAGACATACGCAGACATATTCACGCACATTAAACTGTGATTAACTACAATGCAATGTGTTTGCATATACAAAGTTTGTGTGTATTTGTGTGTGTGCAGAGCGAATGTGTTGTGTCCTTCATGTCCTTCGCAACGCTATGCTCAACATCATCGCATGCCACGCGATAATTAACTTAATGCATACAAAATGTGCCACAACAACAGAAGTTGAAGCAGAAAAAAAGCAAGAAAAATGAATGTCACATGTGTCACGCAAGCAACTGACTTTAGTTTTTGTTATTGCCACATGTTCCACTTCCATTTCCACTGTCACTTCTACTGTTAGTTTCACTACATTTTTCCCCCTGCCTGCAACTTTTATTGAACTATAAAAAAAAAATATATATATATATATGTGTTTGTGTATTGCATTCAATGAACTCATCTACGATATTCTCTGCTTTCATTTTTTATTATATGCAGATACATCGCATTACATTTCATCGTGGACCAGTTAGCGGCATATTAGTAGCTGGCGCCTGTGATGTGCTCATCTCTGGTAGCCATGATAAGAATATATGTGTCTGGGATTTAGAGAATTATACGCTATTGAATACAATGCAAATGACAAGTCCTGTGCTACGTATTGATATCTCATGGAATTCGGTAAGTACATATATACATATATACATATATACATATATACATATATACATATATACATATATACATATATACATATATACATATATACATATATACATATATACATATATACATATATACATATATACATATATACATATACATATACATATACATATATACATATATACATATATACATATATACATATATACATATATACATATATACATATATACATATATACATATATACATATATACATATATACATATATACATATATACATATATACATATATACATATATACATATATACATATATACATATATACATATATACATATATACATATATACATATATACATATATACATATATACATATATACATATATACATATATACATATATACATATATACATATATACATATATATCATATATACATATATACATATATGCATATATACATATATACATATATACATATATACATATATACATATATACATATATACATATATACATATATACATATATACATATATACATATATGCATATATGCATATATACATATATACATATATACATATATACATATATACATATATACATATATACATATATACATATATACATATATACATATATACATATATACATATATACATATATACATATATACATATATACATATATACATATATACATATATACATATATACATATATACATATATACATATATACATATATACATATATACATATATACATATATACATATACATACATACATATACATATATACATATATACATATATACATATATACATATATACATATATACATATATACATATATACATATATACATATATACATATATACATATATACATATATACATATATACATATATACATATATACATATATACATATATACATATATACATATATACATATATACATATATACATATATACATATAAATAAAAAACATATATACATATATACATATATACATATATACATATATACATATATACATATATACATATATACATATATACATATATACATATATACATATATACATATATACGTATATACATATACATATACATATACATATACATATACATATATCTTTATGTGCTTAGCACACGTATTAAAGTAAACATTAGCTCTATGCTTCTGCCTCTCCCTCTCTCTCTCTCTCTTTCTCTCTCTTTCGTTCTTTCGCTCTGTTTCACTTTGAGCTCTTTTGATAAATTACTTACATTTTCATCAAGCTAAGAGCGAGAAACCATAAATCATAATAATAGAAATGTAACTAGTTGATTTACGTGATGTTTATATACTATATATATATATATATATATGCCTATATCCCCATATATATATATTTCTATATGTATATAAAAGTTAATTTCATTTGATTGAAACTCATGCGGTTGTCCCGTCTGCTGTCCTTAGAGTACAATTGTGTCTATATGTCTATGATAAGGCAGCGTTTAGTTTATACGTTTCATATTCCATTGAGACTCAACACATACTCTCTCTCTCTCTCTCTCTCTCTCTCACACACACTATCTACCACTCTCTTTAGCAGTTCCCTAGCGTCATACTTTTATCAGGGGAACATTTTAATGTTTTCTATTATTCCTTGGTGTGCAATATTTTTTTTATATACTTCAAATATTTAAAAAAAAAAAAATAAAAAAAAATTTATATAAAATTTATTGCATTTTTATTAAAATATGCCAAGCTATTATTAAGAATTTAAGCTGCATTTTAAGTCGATTTATTAAAAATTTAATGCAAAAATTTTGCTTCAAACTTTAAGAAAGAAAATATATATTTTTTTTTTTTGTATTTTTTGATTGTCAATGCTTTAAGCTGCAAAATGACAAAAAGTCTCTAGATTCACTCTACACACACACACTCACACTCTGATTGTCTGTCTCTCTCTCTCTCACACTCTTTCTCTGTCTCGTTGCGTTATTTCCCTGCTGGTTTTCATTTTCTACAATCAACTCAGCTTGCTTCGCTTGCCACAATTTAAAGCTGCATTTGAAGGATACAAAAAAAAAAACAGAAAACAAAAAGAAAAAGAAAAAGAAAAAGAGAGAAAAAAAAATAATAATAAAATATACAAAGATATAGCAGATAATGCTAAAGGAAGAACATGTGACAAACGCTTTAAGCTGTTGTTGTACAACGCATAGAGCAAAACAAGGGGTAGAAGGGGAGTGGGGAGTGAGGAGTGAGGAGTGAGAGATGCCGCACAGTTTGATTCTAATAAGTGATTTTGGCTTAGAAGATGCGCATTACAAGGCAAATCCTTTGTTGTCAATCAGCTTGACAAAAAATTGCCAGCTAACAGCAGCATTTTGTTGTCTGTGTGTGTATATGTATGTGTGTGTGTGTGTGTGTCTATTATGCGTCGCTCTATCAATATATATTGCATACTTAGCAGCAATTTGGCACGCAAAACAATATCAACAGCAGCAGCAGCAGTGTGAACTCAAACGTTTTATCAATGGCAACTAATGGAGCAAACGAAGCACTAGTAGAAGCATCAAGAGTTCTAAGCAAAAACTAGCAAAAACTGTAGCTAGATGCTGCATGACAATTGATGCGTATTTGCCAAAGCACAAGGCACAAGGCAGAAGGCAGAAGGCACAAGGCAGAAGGCACAAGGCACAAGTGCTTAAGCCAAAAGTCCTTGAGATATATGTATGTTACGCAGCCAGCGTTATTTTTCTTAGTCTAAGAAGTTTCTTTTATTTCTATTTTTTTTCTATTTATCTATTTGGCAATAAATCGACAACAACAAGAACAACAACAACGATGACAAGAAAGACAACAACAGACTTTGGAATTCGCAATTCGTTTTGCAAGCAACAACAATAACTTAAGGTATAGAAACTGCCCACAGGCATCACAGGCATCAGAGGCATGGCTGCAATATCCTAAACGCAAATACTTGGATATTATCTGACAAAATACTTGTCGCATTGTCACATTTCTGTATTTTGTCGCATTGTCGTTCTGCTGTCGTCTTTGTCTGTCGCATCAGATAATGCTGAGCACAACGCTTAGAGACATGAGAAACTCTTGTATGGCATCAAAGTAAGAGCATAACGTATAGAGAGAGAGAGGGAAAGAGAGAGGAAGAGAGAGGAAGAGAGAGAGGAAGAGAGAGAGAGAGAGAGCGAGGAGAGAGAGAGGGGAGAGAGAGAGGGAAGAGATAGGGTAGAGAGACATTCACGTGTACTGCGGCTGCTACTGCTGCTGCTGCTGCTGCTGGCAATTAGAAAATTCGATGCTCTGCCCACAGATTCACTCTCACTCTTCTCTCTCTCTCTTGCTCTGCAGCTTTATTTTTTCTTTTTCTCTGATTTCTTTACTCACAATGCTCGCATTTCTTATTTCTTTTGTCGCCTTTGGCCATAAACCGCATAAACAAATTTTTTGTCTTATCGCATTAAAAAAAAAATACACAAAAAAAAATGGCGAAAATTGAACAAATTGGCCATAAGCACGTTGCTGCAAATTGCTGCCGATAACAAGCGTATAGCATATAGCAAATAGTAGTATGTATAAGCCACAAGCCACAAGCTAAAGCCAATGCCAATGCCAAGGCATGTCATTGCCTAAAAGCAACAAAAAAAAAAAATTTTCTCGCGACTCAGCTGACAAAAAAGAATTTCATTTCGTTACGTTTCTTTTTCCACAAAATTGAAATGTAATTTTTTACGGCAAGCAATATATATCTGGAATATATATATATATAGACATAGACATAGACATAGACTGCATATAAAATAATAGAAATGACTCTGTGTATGTGTGTGTGTGTGTGTGTGAGCTGGCCACTTGAGCATGAGAGAGAGAGAGCGAGAGAGAGTCGTCCTTGATACTGACGTTCCTTAAGAAATTCCTTAGCTTGGACACAGCTCCCGTGTGGCAAATGGCAAACGGAAATCAACTTTCTTACACTTTAGCTAACATCCTGATGGCTTTGCGGCACGCCAAAGTAACTTCATCTCTCTCTCTCTACTCCCCCCCGCCGCTACACCCAGCAACATCATTATTTTCTCGCTCTTATACTTTACTCTGCTGCCATACAGGATCTTTTAGCTGTGGCTGTGACTGTAGCTGGATCTTGAACTTTAGCGCGTACACATACATTCTTTGCTGTCGTATTCCCAGACATTTCCCCAGAAAATTGAAATGTTGCAATGCGCCAAATGGCCAGCAACAACAACAACAACAACAATAGCAACAAAGAGAATGAAAACGTGAACGTCCTTGCCATTTGTTGGCATTTTTCAATTTCCCGGCTGGCTTGAAAAAATTTGCAGTGAGCCTTTTTTTGCTGTTGCCATTTCGTACGCTGGAAAATTTATTAAGTATACAAAAAAAAATTGAAGAAAAAAAAACTATAAAAAAAAATAATTGTATAATAAAAAATGCATTAACTATTAAATTGTTATAAAATGAATTATTAAAAAATTAATTACAAAATTTTTGATTACTTTATAATTAACAAAAAATTAATAATTTAAAAAAAATATATTAAAAAATTTTATGAGTTGAAAAAAAAAAAAATTTAAAATGAATTTAAGTGAAAAAAAATACATAAACAAAAATTATATAAAATTTTTAAAAAATTATTAACAAATAATAAATAAATAAAAAATAAATAAATAATAAAATATTGAAAAATTAAATTATTAAAAAAAATTAATAAAATATAGAAAATATATTAAATATTACAAAAAATTAATAAAAAAAAAAATATGTCAAATATAATAAGTCTTTCATAATTTCGCTCAGTGTATTTGCCTACAAACAGTATACACGGTCATAATATATATGTATGTGAAACTCTGCAACAATTGTGGAATGCAATTTATTAATATTTGATTGGATAGCGGCATTCCGGGTCGATTTAAGGCGTGGCCCATTGAGACACAGACATAGCTCACAAGGGAGTGTGGGGAGAGCTAGCGCAGAGAGCTGCATATTGTGGTTGAGTTTACACCTTTTGTCACCATCAAATGGCAGGGAATGCATTAAAATGGCGTTGAAAAAAAATGTCAATTAAATGCAATTTAATGCAACTTTTGTGTTTGTTATTTTTTTTTTTTTTTTGTTTTAATGTTTTATTATTATTGTATGCTTGTGTTTTGTCCTGCAGGTATTTCTGTTGGCACTCTGCGAGGACAATGCACTTTATGTGCGTACATTAGCCACTGGCAAAGAATTGCATACGCTCAAGGGACACAAATCGCGGGTAAGTTGCAAGAGGAGCGAAATAAAACTTGACAAAAATTTTCAATGAATTTTTTTTTTTCGTTCCTGATTTCATGGATATGCACAGATACGTACAATGTCTATTGGCAAGGATAGTCAACGTTGTGTTGTCGGCTGTGAAGATACACGTGCGCTCATTTATGATATGCATTCCGGTAAATTGGTACGTTCAATGCCACCAAATCCAGGACCAGTTACAGCTGTCTATGCCATTGATAATGATGATTTTCTGATTACCGTTGGCGGCAATAAGATAACATTTTATTCATTTCGTAATGAGGAACTTTACGTAAATCCATATTCACGTAATCCACGTCGCAAACGTAGTCTCAAACGGCATACACAAGCGCAACGTTCACCATCAACAACATTGCCACCGATAACATGTTTCGACTTGTCACGTGATTCACAACAATTGGCAATAGCATCGGGACGTAGTGTACATTTGATGCGTATCAATACGCCAGAATATCAATGTACATTGGATGGACATACGTGTGTGGTGAATTGTTTGAAATTTGCACCAAATGGTGAATTTTTGGCAACCGGTGCTGATGATCGACTTGTACAGGTCTGGTCCTTAGCTTTGGGTGAAATTAATCATACATTCAAAGGACATGCAGCACCAGTAATGCAAGTTGTTGTACTTATGGATTCATTACGTGTCATCTCAACGGATCGTGAGTCTATAATGTTAGTTTGGATGGCCGATACGGGTAATATATTACAGACTATACAAGGACCATATAAAAGTTTAGCGGCTACCAATAATATGCGTTTCGCTATCTCAACAAATGGTGATACAACATTAAAGATTTGGTCATTAACACAAGAGGATGAAAAATTTTCAGTATCACATTCAGATGAAATAACTTGCTTTGAAATAAGTGCGGATAGTATGCATATTATAACAGGTTCAAGGGATATGTCCTTGAAGGTTTGGCAATCGGTGGGTGGTAAATTGAGTCAGGTATTGGTGGGACATAGTGATGCTGTTACTTGTGTTGCTGTTTCGGTAACAAATAAAACTCAAGTCATATCTGGTTCAAAGGATATGAATTTAATTATTTGGGATTTACTTACCGGCGAGGAAGTTCATACTTTGGCTGGACATTTGGGTGCTGTCATTGGTGTCAAAGTCTCAGCAGATGGTAAGTAAATGGAAAGCATTGCCAGCTATGATAAAATGAGACTTACGACTCTCTCTTTCTCTTGTTGTGTGTTAGGTTCCACTGCTGTGTCGGGTAGCGATGACAAGACTTTAATTGTTTGGGAAACAAAACGTGGCCTGGCACTCACATCACTGCAGATGCATGTACCCTTCACTCATTTTGACATTAGCCTAGAGGTGTCACGTGTGCTTGTCCAGCTGGTAGATAGCTACAATTTGCCTGTCATCTGTCTACACAATACGCCAGCGCAATATGTCAAGCTGCCAACATACTCGGGTCCCAGCAAAGATGTTGAAGGTAAATAAATCGCTGATAATCTTAGCCCAGCTACTGCCTCGCTTAACAACACATATGCTACTCTCACTCTCCATCTCTCTCTCTGCGTCCTCTCTTAGATCTACGTCCACAAGGTCCCAAGCGTCAAATGAAACGTTTGCTTAAGAAGGAAGTCTCCCTGGATACATATACCTGGCAAAAGAAATATGGACACTTGACCTCATCGGTGATGATGGCACAGGTTGATGAACGTCTCAAGCGACGTTTTAGTGTTTCAGCCAGCATGGAAGAGATCTCAAAGATAGCTGAAACCAAAACTGGCGCCTCTCAAGCAAATTTGGGACCCGAACAGGCAGCACTTGCTCAATCGCAACATTTCGATCAACTTGAAGCGTTGTGGAATAAACGTTCCCCACCACGACGACGACACAATGCGGTAAGTTAAATGTTAAATGTCCTTGGATTTCAAAAATCAACAACCATGCCCCCCGTCCCCTCAACGTCCCTGCTGTAACGCGCTCTTAGAGTATATAAATATGTAATTTGTAAACATAAATCACAAAAAAATTATTTTTGGCTTATTGTGTAGACGCGTTTCTCATCATTTCATTTTTTTCTATTCTTTCTTTTCTTTTCTTTTCATCATTTTCATTTTTTTGTGAAAAAAAAAAACATTTCAACATTTTCTTTTATGTTTTTTTCCATTTTATTGGCTTCGTCTCTGTTTGCTTACACAACTTGCAATAAATATGCAACTTGCAACTTGCAACATGCAACATTCTACTACAACAACAACAACTACAACAATCTACAAAAAAAAAAAAAATCAAATAAAAAAACGTAAAACTAAAGGGTCTGTCGCGCCAGACATCGCTGGTGGAGGACAGATTAGAGTCCTCCGATGATGATGAATATCAGGATGAGCGCGCAGGTATGTTGTCAGCCTCCTACGACCACATCCATCTGCTCGCACGCTTGCCCGGCATCCGAACCCTGCACGATGCATGGAAGACGAGTAGCTTGCGTGTCTCCCGCACCAAAACCAAATTCTATGTCAGCACGCCCCCGCACAATAGCAACAACAGCAACAACAATAGCAACAACAACATTAACAACAACAACAACAGCAACCATGACAATACGAACAATAACAGCAACAATGCAAGTAATTCCACATTTATTCTTGGCCAAGAGACGCCACCAGATCTAGTACGTGATCTATTGCAACCAACAGAGCGACCAGTTTCTATGCGTCATTTATTCCATTGGCCACAATTATGGCGCAGTCGACGTAGTCGTCGCAATTGTCAATCGCTGCCAGTTGAATGTGCATCTGCATCTGCATCTGCACCTGCACATTCACGTTCACGTCCACGTGCCACGCCCATTATTATTGTCGAGAATTGCGATGGTCGACATAATGTGCAACGTGTGCGCACTGATCTTGTGTTGCATCCACGTGGCACACATGCCACATTAAGTCAAATGGAAGATACGCCCAGTTTATCAACTGATACTGCCAAGAAATCAAGCTCTTGCGGTCTACTCGGTCGCCATAGTTGGCCATTGTTTCGTGGCAAGTCCGATAGAAAAGCGCGTGCCACAACTACAGAAACCGCAACAGGCACGTGCAATGATTGTGTCACACAGTGAAACAGAACTTTGACTTTGACTGCAACTTCAACTATAATTTGAGTCCAAACATGAATTCGAGCTCAAATTTTTTTTTTCGAATTCGACTTCGAAAAAAAATTTTATTTCGAATTTGAGTTCGAATTTAATTTCGAATTTGATTTAGAATTTCATTTGGAATTCGAGTTCGAATTTAATTTCGAATTCGAGTTTGAATTTTATTTCGAATTTAATTTCGAATTTCAATTGGAATTTGAGTTCGAATTTAATTTCGAGTTCGAATTCAAGTTCGAATTTAATTTCGAGTTCGAATTCGAATTTAATTTCGAATTTGAGTTCGAATTTGATTTCGAATTTTAGTTCGAATTTAATTTCGAATTCGAGTTCGAATTTAATTTCGAAATTTATTTTGAAATTGAGTTCGAATTTGAGTTTGAATTTAATTTCGAATTCGAGTTCGAATTTAATTTCGAAATTTATTTTGAATTTGAGTTTCTAATTTGATTTCGAATTTGAGTTCGAATTTTATTTTGAATTTGAGTTCGATTTTAATTTTAAATTTGTTTAATTTTGAATTCGTTATCAAATACGAATTTGATTTTGAGTTCGAATTCGAATTTGAGCTCGAGATAAATTTGTGGCGTAAAGTTCGAATCCAACTTCATCTTTGATTTCAAGCATAACTCCTTCTTTAACTGCTACTTCAACTTGTCCTTGAATTTCGACAGCTTCGACGACTGTGACTTTGAACAGCTACACTTACATATATTTATGGCAACTTCTACACTGCACTACACAACTTTTATTTAATCTAAAAAAAAAAATCTACATTTATAATCCTTAACTAGTCCATTATTTTTCTCTTAGAACATTTTGTATACAAATTTTTCCAATGCATTGCGTAGTTTTTTTGCGTGTAGTTTTTAATTTTTTGAATTTTTTTTTCGAATAAAGTATGCGAATATTATGTATAGATATTTCAATTTCTTTTTATTTTTATACACAAAAAAAAAAAAAAAAATTAATACTGTATAGTGTACTATATATAGTACTAAATGATTCTCTCATAGACATTTTGAAGGTAAGTGCACTTTGAATCACAATATCACTTGACGTTAATGAAGCGTATCTGAAAAATGTTTGTTTGCTGGGCAAAAAAAAAAATGGCAAACGCGCTGAAAAGTATGCTATAAATTATTTCACATGAACACCATAAATTGCCATCAATAAAATTTCAGCACGATTAACTCGATAAAAGCGAAAACAAAAACAAACAGACAAAATATATATGTATATGCATAAAAATAAAAAAAATAAAGAAGCAATGCGGCATCTGCTGCGCTTCGGTTTAATCAATTTAATCGCGCCATTTAAATGAATTAAATACAATCAATAAGCTTGAATGCAGCTGTAAGCAGTATGTCTCTCTCTCTCTCTCTCGCTCTGCGTGTGTGTGTGTGTGTTTTTGCGTGTATGAGTGCGTGCAATTGATTTGCCAATTTTATATACATATATATGATAGACAATATTTGGCGCATGAAGACGCGCGGCGAGGTAAGCGCAACGTTACTGCAGTTGTGTTATTTCGTTTACTTACTTGCTCTTCAGGCATGTTTTTTTTTGCTACTTTTTCTCTCTCTCTCTCTCTTTCACTTACTCTCACACCCTTTGTCAAAATTTTGAAAATAAAAAACAATTTCTAAGAATTGGCAAATCTAAAGAAATTCGAAACTTCAAAAACAACTTTTGTATCATATGTTACACTAATATATTTGCTATGCTTTATATTGAAAAAAAAACTCAAAAAAGTAACTTGCGCCCCTTTTTACTCCTCTTTACACTTATAACACAACTTTCATTTTCTATCTCTCTCTCTCTTTGTCTCTCCTCCCCCCCCACACACATTGTTCTCGATGTTTATATAATAAATTTGAGAATTTCTTACAAGTTTTGTTATTGTTGCTGTTGCAATATAATATGTGTGACTGTGCGTGTGTGTGTGTGTGCGAGTGTGCGTGAGTTTGCTGAAAATGGCAATCAAATGAAATGAAATTCCATTTTTTGTTTTTTGTACTTTGGTTAAAATGAAATAAATCAACAAAATCAACCAACCAACCAACTAACCAACCAACCAACAACAACTACTACTACTACCACCGCCAACCACCAACCAAAAAAAAAATAAAAAAAATAAAATAAAAATAATATGAAGCCACAACCAGCTTGAAAACCAGTTCCCGCAGCTCACTGCAGCATGCTCCACAGCAACAACAACAATATTAATAATCAACAACAATAACAGTAACAACAACTAAAGCTAAAGCAACATAAATAATTAACTAACAAAAAAAAATAATAATATTAAGAACATTTAGTTTAAATGCTTGGACAAAAGTTTCTTTTTTTTGCATTTTCGAGTTAGCGTTACAGTCAAAAACAAAAAAAAAAAAAAAAAAAAAAATATATACTCTTGGTACCCAATGGTACCCAATGGTCACCGAGTATACAAAAACACACAATATAGTGAATAGTTTCTCTAATATTTCATATTACTTATAGCGCATTTTGACTGTACTTCCAAGTATTTTTTTTTTAAATTTTTTTTTAATTATTTTTTTGGCATGTAAAAAAAATATGACATAAAAAAATCTCTTGTGCAATCTTACATTTTCTTTTGCACTTTTTATCTGATTTGTGAGTGCATACGAGCACCTCTACTACTACTACTACTACTATTACTGGTCATGCTCCTCACGTCCCGCCCCTAGACCAAACCATGCAAAATTTTTATGACGTACTTAATTTGATGAAATTACTGAAAACAAACCAAAAAAAAAAAATACTTTATGCTTTTTTAGACGATTTCGACGAATTCTTTTAAATTGAATTATGATAATAGACGGGGTTTACATACTAGATCATACTCTATATATATATATATATTTACCTCACTTCAACTGCTGAAAAATTTTTGAGAGCTCTACATATATATACATATATATAATTATGATGTATAACATAATCAAACTACAGTAAAAAAAAAAATAAATAAAATAAATATTCAACAAACAACAGCAAAAAAAAATAGCAAAAAAAAAAAAAATCTTAGATTGTACTTAGTTGTTGGCCACGCCCCATACTACATGGATTAGCTATGGATATGTGCAAGTAAGTATGTAAGAGCTACTATAATTAAACATATATACTAATCTATAGAGTATACTATATATATATCTAATATATTATATTAAGCTAAAGCTTCTGCAATATGGAAATGCGTTTCCATACACATTTTTTCACCTGCAACAAAAAACTATTAACAATAACAATAACAACAACTACAACTACAATAACAATAACTATAATAATAATAATATTAATATTAATAATAATAATAATTATAATTATAATTATAATTATAATATTAATAATAATAAAATGTAATTATCTAATTAGTTTCTATTAGTTAGTTAAGTATGCTAAACTGTAGTACTGAGCATACTAGGCATGTATTTAGCTTTAGCCAATGAAATATATTTATACTATATATATATCTGATAAAAAGAACAATTTTTATTATATATTTTCATATAATAATTATATAATTTTATATTCCATTCCACATGCAATACAGATCATTTCGCTACAGGAGGAGGAGGATATCACAAAGGATAATCACTAAGAGGCAACAAAAATTAAAAACCAAAAAAACAGCAAAAAAAAAAAATAAAATAGAAAATATTTAATTACACATTAGTTTATAAGTAAATGTCTTTTAATATCTGGTAAGCAATAATAACAAGCAAAAAAACATGCAGTATGCATTATGCTTTAATCACTGATCTCGCAGAAATCTATAAAAACTTTTTCTTCTTTTTTTTTTTTTTAATTTAATTTATAAATTTTTTCATTTTTTGTTTGGCGGCATATGAGCTTAGGTAGAAGTATAGAGAACGATGCTCGAGTTTAAAACTCAAAACTTTCATTTATATTTATTAGGTTAAACACTAGCTGTCTTCTGCCTGCGTCTCCCTACCTTTCAAATCCTAATTGACCCAAAAAAAAAAATACTTACAAATAAAATGAAGTATATGTAGTCTGTAGTCTCTCTTAAATAAAAAATAAAAAAAAAATCAAGCAAAAACCACCGTCTCAGACTTTATAGAAACCTATTTAGATAAGATTTAAGTAAAGCCATTTTGACATTTTAATGTTGTAGAGTGTTTTATGTGAACTTGAGCTACATGTTGTTAATAAACTATACATAAATATATATATATATATATACATAAATACATACTATACAGTATATATATATATAAAAATATTTAGCATGTAGAAAATGTTGAGAAAACAAAAAGAAAAATAAAATATAAAGAAAACAAAAAACACATACAAAATGTTTAAGGGGTTAAAAGCGTAACTATGCTTAAAAAATATAAAAAATAAAAAATAAAACTGTATTTGTCACACAGAAAATGCCACAAATGCTGAAATATATATATATATAAAATAAATCCATTTATAAACAATATTTTATCCAAAATGAAAAAAAATACTTCTTATGCACAAACGATTTTCATTTATTTTTCTTGCATATCATTTTGGCATTGTAAATAACAAAAGTGTGTATACAATATTATATTATATAGAGTATGAGATTAGCATCTTCTAGTATGTCTACAACTTTTTACAGATTTATCTCACATAAACATAGCAAAACGATCTAATTGTCTTGTCCGAGAACTTTTTTCTAAGCTTGATTTATTTTCAAAGTTTCTTCTTTTTTTTTCTCTCTCTTTATGTGTTTTTTGTTTTCTTACTCTACACGCACCTTAGATAACTTCAATAACTATCTGACAATCAGAAGTTCGTGTCTAGAACAAAAAAAAATAAATAAATAAAAGAAAAAAAAAAAAAACGTAATAAATAAATAGAAAAAAAAAACGATATTTCTACACATATTTCTATGCATGCAACATGTGAACTTTGTTTAACCTCGAAAAAACTATATAGCTAAAACTTAAACTAGTTAAACCCTAAGATACAAATATATGTAGAGCATAATAATATAATATATATATAACTCTAGGCCTAGTACTTAAAAACCCCTATTTGCCACCCTGTTCCCCTATATTCATAAAAAAAAACAAACTTATTGTAAGCCCAAAAAAAAACAAAAAGCAATTCTCAGTAGCGAAATTCATAAATTCCGGCAAAAAAAAAAAAAAAAAATTAATTTCGGATTCCATTTAGCATGTTGTCAGGTCATTGTGCTTTGACCCAATGAACCAAGGATATGCCAGAGTATATACTATGTATGTGTATATTACGTTGGTCACGTGCTAAATGTACTATAAATTGAATACACAAAACTGTCTATGTCTATTACAAAATTAAACTAAACTTTACTGGAAAACAGCAAAAACATTTTCATGTCTTTCATTTGTAACCACTTGAACCACACTTTAACCACAACACTGCAAACTAATGATGAGCACGAAAATAGATGATAATGATGATGATGATGATGGCGTGTTCGGTAAGTCAATGGTAAACTATATAAATGTAAAACCATTACATGCTTCGCATTTACTTATAGCCATGAAGTCAAGTATGCAAAGCATGCTCGTAAAACTATGCTATAATATTTTTTCAATTATAATTTATATATAGATTATTTTTGTTGCATACTTTTACGCTGCTGTCTAAATGAAGGAAATATATTTAAATATAAATAATTATATGTTAAAGAAAGCAAAATAAATAAATAATAAAAAAAAAAAATTTTTGCTGTCATAAGTTATTTCCGTTAGCCACGGAAATAATATTATAAAAATAAAA
Organism: Zaprionus obscuricornis; assembly: GCA_037044475.1. Lineage (NCBI taxonomy): Eukaryota > Metazoa > Arthropoda > Insecta > Diptera > Drosophilidae > Zaprionus > Zaprionus obscuricornis. Next base: position 70,603 of record JBAMBR010005798.1, on the reverse strand, counting down.
AAAACTCTATAAAATGCACTCAGTGATATCCGGCATATAGTATAATAAATAAAGTTTTAGTTGGCTGAACTGAACTCAACTGAACTGAACTGAGCTGAATTAATGAAATTTGTATCACAGTGACAAATGAAACGAAACAATTAATCTGCTGCTGCATTTTTGATCGACAGCATTTAATTATGCATTTCCCGGCTGCCTTTTGTTGGCCATTATGACACCATTTAGCCAGGCAAATGTCAAACAAATGCCAACAGCCAACAAAACTTGGCCACAAACACAGCCAAAACGATGAGACACAATGATGCTACTATAAACACGAACGTAGCACATAGAACGTAGAACGCAGTGACGGAGGCAGAGACAGAGACAGTAAAACCGCAGACTCAGCCATTTTGTTTGCACTGTCTAATGAGAAAAGTTTGCGGAAAACATTGACAATGAATCCCGTTGATAACAGTGAATGTACGAAACAGACAAAAGGAGCAAAGTGAGAGAGAGCGAGAGTGAGGGGAGACAGCGTATGTCAGAGTGAGATTGAGAGTAAGAGTAAGCGAGCTGTAAGAACAATGTGTGGGCATAAGCTGAGTATCTAAATGTGGGTTAGGCTGCTGGCGTTGAATGACTGACATTGAAGGCAGACGACCATGAGCCCATTTTTTGGTAGCAGAGATACAAACACACACACACAAACACCCACAGCCACACACATACAAACAAACAAACAATGAGGAGGAAAAAAATCATTAGGTTTCTTGCAAACAAACGCTCGTAAAATATCGATTGTTATTCAAACTTTTGTTTGGCCGAATAACAATAACAACAACAACAATAGCAACAACAGCAAAGTCGCATGTGGCGCGCGTACATTTCAATTGTTATGATGACCTCCTGTGGTGGCAAATACACGATAATAACGGTAATACGTACATGTATACTATATATGTATATCATGTATAAACTTGTTTTAAGTAATTGACTAAATGTTATTGCAAAGTATAAACTCTTTTCCCTTTCCCCTTTACTTGCTTACTGTAAGCCAACATTTTTAAATAGAAATTTCACTGGGAATTTCATTGGGGACAATATGTGTTTTATTTTTATATATAATACATAAAAATAAATTTTTTTTTTTGCTGCTGAAAGCAATTTTTAGTTACAGTTTTGGGATTTGTATTAAATATATAAATATACTATATATATATATTTATTTTCTATATCTCTGTATAGGCCAAAGTTTGAACCTTTTTTTTCTGTTTTTTTTCTTTTTTTTTTGGTTATTTCAATTGTGTTTATAAATCGTGGGCATAGACCACAAAAGCTTAACTAACCCTTAGTCCTTTTCATTTGGTTTTTCTTTTTCTCTTATTTTATTTTTGTATTTTTTAGCATTGTCTGGTTTTCTTTTTTAGCCATTTCACATTTGGCCACAGGCCTCTGTCTATCTCTCTCTCTCTCTCTCTCTCTGTCTCAGTCTCTTTTATGCTGTCAGCTCTAATTACTTTTGTTTTCCCAGCAGCAAACCGCATGCCACTTGTAGTTGGAATGAGTATTCAACTGCAAAGAGCAGACGAAATGCGGGAATGAGAAATGAAAACTCATTGAAAACTGACGCCTTGATGAATTGCGTGACGCTTGAATGGGGATTGTGTTCGCTCTTTGTGCTCGTATTTATTGAACCGCAGTCAAATGAAGTGCATAGCTTTCCAACTAACTAATGGAGAACCATAGCGTAGCGCAATGCCTCTAACAATGGCTAAAGGATCAGGCAACGGCCGACCAGCAGCTAGCAAAAACAAAACTACAGTGAAGTTTGTATAGAGTGGAAACATATGAGACATAGACATAGACATTAATGGGGCAAAGCTATACTGTATTGTTTCGACCCTTTGTCGTTCATTAGATGCAGCAAATGCAGCACACAAAGTGCTCGTTCAGCAAAGTTGAGAACATAATTGCAGCACAAACGACAGCTTGCAACATAATCTGTGCAACGTGCATTGCTTGGCATCGCGTCGCATCGCATCGCATCGCACATACGCCGCGTATAACAAACGACAAAGCAAACTAAACACACACACACACACACTTAGACATACATACGCAATTAAGGCAACCTGCTGGCAAAGTTTTTTGTTTTTGCTGCTTTTGTCAGAACTTTCGCCCACAATAAGTATGTATTAAGAAGTTTGCGGCTTTGTCAAGCGAAAAGTTACAACAGCAAGAAAAACAACAACAACAAAAAAAAGGGAAAAACTACCAAAAAAAAAAAAATAGTCGAGCAAACTGCGGATGAAGATTAAGTAAGCCACTTGGGCGACCAGCAAAGCTCCAGGGAGTAAACGCTTTTGATAGCTACAAAGCTCTGCTCTGTCCTCTTCATCAGCATCTACTCTCTCTCTCTCTCCCTCGCACACTTACATGCATAATTCTGCTTGCTATTTTTTTTTTTTTTTTCTGTTACAAGCAAAGTAATTTTTTTGCTGGTCTTCATTTATTTTTTTTTTATTTGGGAAGAAAAATGCATTAGAAGTGCGCAACGCAGCTGTATGAAATGAACAACATTTGCACGACTAATAGTTACGCTGTAAATAACTTTTCTTTGCTTTTAGCTAAATTTTGAAAATATATTAATTTTACAGCCAAAATCAAATCACTTGCAATACAAGTCAAAATTACCCCATTGCATTTATTTACAGGGTATTTATGCTATAGCTAAAGATTGTAGCTGACATCATTAACATAGCTGAGTCAATTTAGCTGAACAGCAAAAACAAAAAGACAAGTAAAGTTCACACTGCTGCGTTTTTCTATGTTACTTGTGCTTATCGCGCTTATCTCATCAGCCATAATACTGATAATAATAATAATAATAATAATAATAATTTAAATATTATTTATGCTTTTAATAAATAGTTATTCGCACAAGCAAATATTCAGTTTTCAGTTATGAGTTTTGTTCAAAGTTTTTTGTTATTGCGCTTGCAAAGGCAGCAAGTGAAGGCAAGAGGCAGCCAGTGGTAGTAATAGTTAAGAAGAAATACACACAGGAACTGTATCTGTGTGTGTGTGTTTGCCACCATTGCGTCGCACAGTAGCAATCAGCTAAAAGCAAACTGAATAATGCATTGAGATTATGCTGAGGCCAAGCAGCAGCAACAGCAGCAGCACCATAAGTTGAACATCTTGTACGCTGCGCTGCGTCTTGGCACCCTGCGGCGTATAACTGGCCAGCTGACTGTCATCCGGCTGCTTTCTTTTTGCTTACTCCTTAGATTTATACTTCATACTTGGCACACTGCAGGCGACTGATATCGAAAAGCAATTTCCGCTCTACCCTAATCCTTGCAACGCAAGCAAAATGCAATAATAACGCGTATACACAATATATACATATGCAAAGCAGGCTGTCAATAAGTTGCCAGGCAACGTCTACAGCTCAATAGTAGTCCTGGCAACGTACATCAATCAAGAAAAAAAAATAATAATAATAATAAAATAACAAGCCAAATAAACAGTTGAAACTGTTGGCACAATCATAGTAATATTCATCATCCGGCATCAAGATGTTTTGGGGACTTACCACAGCCTTAGATTTATATGAGGAATATGTGCAAGCCTTTAAGTTACCGGATGATGCAGCTGGCGTGCAGGAGAAACAGGATCAATTGCCAACGGAATTAAATATACTTATCTGTGGTGGCGCTGATCCACGTCATGTTATTCGGACATTGGCCAAACGTTATACACATGGTGCCAGGCCCAAGTTAAATATTTATATACTCGAGGCTTGTGTGGAAATAATGGCTAGGAATATGCTGTTATTGGGTTTGGCTATGGAACCGCCAGAATCCTTTAGTTTGGTCTGCAAAGCGCATCTTTTCATGGATCTCTTTGGCAATTCAATGTTACGTCCCAGTTCCAATCATTATATGGCTGCAAAGGGACGCACGCTACTCCAAATGACTTGCGATGAAGATATACGTGAACGTCTAGCACCAATACTTAATATTGATACACTGAAGTATAAGGAACGGGATGGTTTGGAGATGGCTTTTAACTATTGGCAACCAAAGGGTCATGTGTTCGATTTGCAGAAAGCTTGGGAGCAGCGTGTTAGAAGTTTACTTGGCACACGCTATGATCATCGTCAGGGTGCATTCGATTGGGATTTGAGCATGACGCTTAAGGATCGTGGCGCACAACAAATTTGCTCACAGGAATATCGCTATTGGCGTGAAACTGGCGTTGCCTTTGTCTTTCCCGAATATGAACATTGTAAGCCCAATAAAACTTTAGCTGCCGGACTAGTGCGCAATGGACGCACATATCTGAATCGTGGATATTTGGGTGATATACAAACTGGACCATTTTGTGGCTTTGGTTTACGCAGCTCAGAGGAACGTATGCATAAATCAGTTTATGGTGACAATGATTATCGTGCCACAGATATAACTGAACGTAATCTTCTCGAACTTTTCCATGAACTTCAGACTCAGACCAGCTATGAGCATGATAAGGAATTATCGCGTCGTTATGGTTCCACAGTGTTGCAAATGACACCATTGCTCAGCTTCAATGAATGCGACATTACGGAGGGACAACAGACATACGATAAACCTTGGATTCAAATTCCCGACGTGAAGGTGCATTTCATTTCGCCGATGGAAATGCTGGACATTAAAGCTGGCAATCCTCGTTGGCCAGATTATTTCGATATTGTTTATCTAGCTTTCAATTATTACAACTTTTTAACCAAGGATTTCTTTAAAATAATGCATGAACAATCGTTATTTATATTGGAAACCAAAGTCCTAACTGTGGAACGCAAGGATGAAGTGAAGAAATTTGAAAAGGCTGCTAGGGTATTGCTAAAGGAGGCGGGTCTTCACCCTTGTATTAATTATAATGCCATTAATGCTCATCATATGCATTTGAAATATAAAAGGACTTTGGGTGGTGGTGGAGATGTTGAGGATATTATTGAAGAGGAGAAGGAGAATGAAACGGATGAGGATGAATCGAAAGATGAAGTTGCATTTTATGTAACTGAAGTTGAAGAGCGCCCAGAAGAGCCCAAGGAAGATCAAGCAACTATAACTGAACTTAAACATGCAGAGGCTGCAAAGGATGTCAAGGATTCCCAGCAAGTTGAAATTGCAGAACAACCGGAAGAGGCTACGGTAGATCAACTGAAACTTGAAGAACTAACCATAACGGAATTGAAGGATGAGCAGACTGCTGATAATATAAAAGATTCCCAGGACACTCGGCGCACTACACCAGCTTCTTATTAAGAGTTGACAAGTGACGAGCTCAACAACAATCTTAACTTTATTACAATAAACTATATATAAAATCAAGATGCACTTAAAACTATTCAACTGCTTTCTTTCTTTGCTTTCCTTTTGCCCGTTGCCCAACTGTCTAGATTAAAATCAAGTCCTTCCTTATGTTGACGCAACTTTCGTGGCTCTTCAAATGATGTTGCTTGTCTACGTCCATCCAAATCCAGTAAATGATCGATGCGTACGTTTAGCTTAGTAGCTCGTTTGCTAAGGCTTTTCCGCTCGTACATTTGATCAGATGCAACCTTGCGCCTTGGCACATGCTTTAGTGCAACATCCCAGTTGCCAGTTTTCTTCAGATCCAACATAATGTTAATCATTTGATTAAGTGTCAATGATTTACCCGAACCTGCTCCCCATTGTAGATATCGATCGAGTGGAAGTCGTGCCATACGTAGACCCAAACGTTTTGCCTTGGCCAACGATAGAGGTTCATTATTCACCGTATCCACCATGGCGCCAACAATATAAATGTCATCGGGATCAAAGGTAACCAAATCTTCGCGACAATGTGGTGTTAGGTAGACAAGTTGCTCTTTGGGAAACAATTCTGTGAAGCATTTATCTGAGACATTCATGGGAAACTCTGGATTCAACATTGTTGGTATATAACGTTTCAGTCCCTGCATACAACGTCCTTCCATGTTAACATTGCAATAGTGTAGATCAAACGGTTCATCATTCATACGATTCTCGGCAAAACATAGCATCAACTGTTTGGCAGCATACGAAGCTTCACGATTATTCATATACTCATCGTAGGAACAGTCGAGAATCATTTTTGGAGCAAATTGCATGGCGCGTGTCAATCGATTGTTTTGCCAATGATTGATTGTTGTGTCGTAGATACGTAGAAACATTGATGTGTGCGCTAAGCCATAAATAATGTGTTTATTCTCTGCACGCTCTTTGCGTACTTCAACCAATCGACGTTCTGTATCCTCTGCCCGCTGCAGTTTCTTTCGTTTTTCTGATTCCTTTTTCATTTCAATTTGCCAAAGGAACGCATAGTATTTAATACGCGCCGACTTGGAGGGTAATGATAGCACATGTTGCCAATGATGATCTTGAAAGAAGTCTAATGCCGGCACACGACGTCCCTCTTGATGTGCTATGTCTGCTTCCAACTGTAAAACTTTCAAACGCTTTTCGCGTTCTTCTTGTGTTTCTGATACTGTGTCATCAGGCAATGGTGTGGGTGTAGCTGCTGCAAAGGGATTTCCATATGTCTTTGCTGCTAACTGCTCCAAGGATTCAGTTTCATCTGCAAGTTTTATGGACTTGGCTTTCGCAAATGGATTAAAATGTTTTTTTGTTACCGGCGTCAACGCCGGTTCTGTTGAATCATTTGTGTTTATTTTATGAGGTACACATAAGCTACGTGTAGTTACAGCTCCTGCGAAGCTTGGATTAGTCAACAATAATTTACAGTTTTGCCAGCGCACTAAGTTTTTCAACATCTTTCAGTTATGAATTTAATAAAACTAATAATTCTCACCAGCACGCGTAGCTTAAATAACAGCGAACAGCTGTGTAACTGCACCGCGTTGCCAACCATTGATAATTTAGCGATTATCGATATATTTTAAGTTATACGATTAATTGCCGCGCTATCGAAATGTAAAACGTTTGCGTTCGCGGTGAATAGTAGTGCAGTAAGAAGCAGAGTTTGCCGACAATTTTTGCGCTTGTTTCTGCTTAGAAAACGTGTGTAAAAGTTATAAAAGTTAATAAAAAATAAGCGGGAAACATATAAATTGCTTTTGCGATGGCTTTGGTTTGTTCACGTAAGTAGAATGCATATATTTTACGTGTTTAATTATACATAATTATGTTTTTCATTGCAGTTACAAACGAGGTTCCCGAGGCACCCGTCATATCGCCGCATTCGGGCGCCGTTTTTGAGCGCCGCGTCATAGAGAAATACATTTTGGAAAATGGTTGTGACCCAATTAGTGGAAAGGATCTGAAACAAGAAGAACTAATTGAGATTAAGACACCAGCTGTTGTAAAGCCAAAGCCACCAAGTGCAACTAGCATACCGGCAACATTGAAAACTATGCAGGATGAATGGGATGCATTAATGATTCATTCATTTACACAGCGTCAACAGCTACAGACAACACGACAAGAATTATCGCATGCATTATATCAACATGATGCCGCTTGTCGTGTTATAGCACGTCTCAAGAAAGAGCTAACAGCAGCTCGTGAAGCGTTGGCCACGCTGAAACCTCAAGCGGGCATTGTTAATGCTCCATCAATGATATCTGAACCAGCACTGGCAGCAGAAGCAGGTAGCGGTGGTGCTCATCAAATGGAACAGGCTGGCATGAGTGCTGAGGTCATACAGAAGTTGCAAGACAAGGCAACAGTCTTGACACAGGAGCGTAAAAAACGTGGACGTACTGTACCCGATGAATTGGTAACACCGGATCAGGTCAAGAACTTCTTGACTGTTGCTTCACGTCCCGGTCTGCATTCAGCTTCCGTACCCGGCATTTTGGCATTGGATATTAATAGTGCTGATCACAGCAAGATTTTGACCGGTGGCAATGATAAGAATGCAACGGTATTCAATAAGGATACGGAACAAGTGGTAGCCATATTAAAGGGTCACACCAAGAAGATCACCAAGGTCATCTATCATCCCAATGAGGATACTGTTATCACCGGCTCACCAGATATGAACATACGTATTTGGCATGTGCCAACATCACAGACACAACTATTGTTGCGCTGTCACGAGGGACCTGTAACAGGTCTCTCACTACATCCCACAGGCGATTATCTATTGTCCACATCATCCGATAAACATTGGGCCTTCTCAGACATACGCACTGGACGCCTGTTAACAAAAGTCATTGATACTGCAGAAGTTGGTCTCACTACGGCACAATTTCATCCTGATGGTTTAATCTTTGGCACAGGCACCGTTGATTCTCAAGTCAAAATTTGGGATCTTAAAGAGCAAAGTAATGTTGCTAATTTCCCTGGCCATACTGGCCCAATATCGGCCATATCATTTTCAGAGAATGGTTATTATTTGGCCACAGCAGCAGATGATGCTTGTGTCAAGCTTTGGGATTTGCGTAAATTAAAGAATTTCAAAACAATTCAACTAGACGATGGTTATGAGGTTAAGGATTTGTGTTTCGATCAAAGCGGCACCTATCTGGCCATTGCCGGCACCGATGTCAGGTGAGAGTTTTATTTATAATTCTTATAAAAATTTGTTAAATCTTATTCTTGGAACGTTGTGCTATCATCATCTGATGATGCTTCTTGAAATGCGTCATCCAATTATGCAAACGATTCTGTTTGACAAGTGCACGACGTGACATTTCCTTTTGTTTTGCCATGCGACGTCGCACTGATTTCTCCAATCGCCGTAGATCAGCTGGTGGAATTTTGTCCAATTTACCCAACAATTCCTATGGCAAAAATCTTCAATTAACCAGAACCAAGATTAAGTTTTTGTTATTGGACTACTTACCAAAACGAAAGTCTGTATTTTCTCCAATTTAGTTAACGTTGTGTCCTGTTCGTCCTTGTATATAGCTATTTTTGCGCTAACCACTGGCGTCTTCATATCCTCGACCGTACGCCATTGTTTCGATGATTGTTGTGGTGGTGGTTTTGGTGGTTCCTTCTTTTTAACCAGCTGCTCCGGCTGCACTTTATTTTGCATTCGTTTGAGAATTACCGGAACAATGCTACTTAGTTTAATATTGAGTTTGCTAAGGGGAAAGAAAAAAAAGAAGGAAGCTAGAGAAGATTCTCATTTGTCAAATAATAAAATTCTTACTCTTTGCAGTAGGATTGCTCAAAGTCATTGAAGAGCTCGTGTGCCTGTTGCTTTAGTGCATCAACACGACGCTGTAGAAATTCTGGATCCTTAAGCAATACAATAGCATTTGCATTACGCTGTTGTGTCTTTTCCGCCTTGTCATGTAGTATGCCTACAATATGATTCAATAGCGCGAGTTGTGTAAAACGTTTGTTATAGTTGGACACTTTCATGCGATTCCTTTCATATCCCTTAATCCATATGTCAGCATCCAAATGATTACGTTTCTCCAGATAGGGTCGTGCAATCTTTTCCATATATTCTTTTACTTGCTGCACCTGCTCTAATCCAGCTGGATGACGTTCAGTTATCTCCATATTAATAATATGCTCGGGCATTGTCAATTTATCATCCACTTGCTCCGTTAACTGCTCTATGGTATCATCAAAATAACTTATCAATTTGAGCAAATATTGAAAACGTCCATAAACTTCTTGCACCTCCATTAGCACACGCTGATGTTGTAATTTCACTTGATTTAGTTCTTCGGCTACTTTATTTTCTTTGAGTTTCTTAAGTTTCTCTTGTGCTTCGAGCATTTTCTTAAATTCATTTGCTTTAATTTTCATTAACGAATCATCGGCAAATTTATGAAATTCTTGTGCATCATCATAGATTTTATTTTGATATTCAACTTCACGTTTTCTGTCTAGAAACATTTCCTGTGTTGCATAGCACATGAATTTGTTGCGTGTTATATCGCGTAGTAACAAAATGTCACTAAAAATAAACAGAAATTTTGGAAGGTTTAAAAATATTTGCTACAAATGCTTGCAACTTACGTTTTCATGCGAAACTTTCGTGCGAGACGCTGTAATCCTGCATCTTTTATGTAGTCCGGATCGATGGTGGTTACCACACAAGGTGCACGTGGATTGGCAACTTCACCGCGCTGCAGTTAATAAAATTTAAAGTCATTTTAATCATTTTTTAAAATGTAATTTTTATAAATATTTTACGGCATTAAAATCATCGATGCACAAGTTAATGGGCTTTGGTGCATTGGGCTCCAAGTAATCCTTTTCGCGTATGTAATCTGCGAAAGAGTAGAATTAACTGTAATATTTTCCGCTAAATGTAGTTTATAGTATTACCTTCATATTTACGATAGATTTTTCGCTTAAATTTTTTCATTTTGCAAACTAGAATGAAAACTTTATGCTGCTGCTTGTTTATGCTGTTGTCAAGCATATATTTATTGATATATTGATTATACTAAACATTTCAATGTTTTTCATTTATAGGGTTTATCTATGCAAACAATGGCAGGACCTGAAGGTATTCAACGATCACACAGCACTCGCCACTGGCGTGCGGTTTGGTAAACATGCGCAATATCTTGCCTCGACTAGCATGGATCGTACCTTGAAGCTATATGCCATCGAATAATAATATGAAAAATTATCGGGCGCTTTTTTTTAAGTATAAGTTTAATAAGTTCAACAAATTTTTAACAAAAAAAAAATATATATAGATATATAATAATACAATCAAACAAATTCTCCTTATAAAATCTTCATAAATAAAACAGACAATTTTTATTATTTCCGATTCAAAAGCTAAATTTTATTTTCATATATTCTATATACTTATTTATTGCTAGATATAAACGGAAAATTATACTTAAAACTAAAGATAGAAACCAAAGTGAAAACTACTTGACATACAGTGTACACTCAATATAAAGGAAACTTAAGTAAGCATCCAAATCTTAATCGAACAAAGGTTTCAATATATTTAATTTTATTTGTTTATTAAGCTGCAGATATCTGCTTCAATGGTCTCTCCAAATATGCAGCCAATGACATTGTCTTCTGTTTCAGCATGCCCAAACCCACATGCTCCTTAGCATACAAACATAGCAAGACACTTGCCACCTGTAAATGATATTTATTTTTATACAAAATATAAACAAAACAAAGCGGTGGCTCAGCTCACCTGTGTGATGGCCACATGACCGGCCTCACAATCAATCAACACAAATGTTAAACGATCTTCACGAAAGGCATTGCGACCATGTTTCTCATAGGCAGCCCAAATATTACTTGCAATTGCCGCTGTTATTCTGGCATCCTTATCTCCGTAGCCCGAGTAGGCCAGCAGTGCGCCCTCTTGACTCAGCAAACTGCACAAATAAAAACAATTTATTATAATTTATTATCATATTTTGTATGTTTTCCACTTACAGTGTGTTCTCCACGCCGCCGGTATTTGCCTGGCTTAGTACTTGAGTAAGCGCTTTTGGTTTTAGCATATTTTCTAATATTTTTTTGTTTTAAACAATGTACAAACAATAAATAAAAATGTTTTACAGCTGATATTCAATTGAACTTGTTGAAAAGGCAGCTAGCTCATTGTAGTACCAATTTTATATAGCAATCAGCTATTTGTCATGCAGTGCATAGCAATCAGCTCATCGCTAATCAAAGTATATTCTTTAACACTTTCAAACACTGTTTTCCGTTAAATTTAAAAATTAAATAAATTCTAGCTGCCATTGTGCGCAGTCTCGTTTCTTATATTTACACTTACATTGCAACGTTTCGTTTGTATCCAGCAAAGGAGATTTCAAAGTCAAATGTGTCCTTCGCTGTGCTAGTTTGCCGTGCGGCAACACTGTGAATAAGAATTTACAAGCAACACAAGAAAGCGGAAAAAAAGTTATTGCATTTTTTAACGCCGAACGCTGAAAAGAACTTGTGTGTATAAGTTAACATAATAAAAGTTATACAAAATTTTTGGCTATTTTAAACTAAAATCTAAAAAAAATATAAAAACAAATTAAAGGCTGGACAACAAAAAAAAAATTACCGTAAATACAATTTGTGTCGATTTACATTTTAAACTTTTATAAGGTAAGTAATTTATGCATCCATACAAATATTACGCAATTCACTTTCAAGACATATGGTAAAAAAATATATTTTTCTTTTGTGTACAGCCAAAATATTTATTCCAAGTATATGTATATGTATGTATGTATGTGTGTGTGTATTGGAATTCAACTTGATTTTATGTATATATGTATGTATATATATATTGACTATCCTTTCTTTGAACACGCAGCGTTTCCGTGATATATTCGCTGCGTAATTCAAATGTGGCATGCCAAAAACTGGGCGTCTGCGTGAGCTTGTAATGTATACATACACACACACACAGGTATATGCATATATGTATATGTATATGAACGGAGTCAACATAAATATCGTTATAAACGATAAATGCTATAACATATTTCAATATTAATTAATAATAGTTACTAACGTCATATAAGAACATAAACAAGTATCAAGTACTTCTGCTCGTGGCATCCCTATCAGCACCTAGAGATTCCACTCGAAACTTGAAAGTGCTACAGTTAATTTTTTTTTTTTGCATTCAAAACAAAAGAAAAATACATATGTATGTATATGTATAATATTTATTGTGTTTATGTTTTAAGTACTTATATAATGCTACAATCGAATGGCAGTAAATTAACTTAATATCAATTAAAGCGCAACAATAACAATAGCAAAAATAAAAAAAAAAAAATAGAAAATCATAATCATCAGCCGCAAAAGAAAAAGAAGAGTATAGCAAATGCTGTCGCTGGCCTTTTGCACTGATCGTCGACATCGTCATCAACAGATTACTACTGTATGTACTGTATACTGTATATAAAACAAAGGTTCTATAAATAGCATCATCGCTTCGTTCGATCGATCTTACGCTCTCTGTTTACAGTTTACAGTTCATTCCGGTTAAATGCAAAAGCGATTATAATAAAAATTTAATGTCACATTATTTCTCTGCATAATTTGTTACATTTTTTCACTCAACGTCATTTACATATGTACATACATAGGTATGATGGCGCCATAAAATGTAAATTCATCATTTTGATTGATTCGATTTGAATCAATAATAAAATCTAATTGATGGTAGAATTCCATTCGCTTGAACAACACAAATATCAAATAACTTTCAATTAAAAAGTTTCACAAAATAATAATAATAATAAAAAAAAAATTTTTTTAACTTTATGCTGATCTCACAAGATGTTTTTGGGCCTAACAATTGATCCTGTTAAATGTAGATACATATCTTGTACGTCTTTGTCATTGACATTATTTTTCGCTTATTGAACACGAAGGTTTAATTGATAGCATAAATTGAACTTAATTTAACTTTATACATATATTGAAATGCTTGTGAAATTTTTCAATAAATTCGCATGTGTTGCATGTTGTTGTTTTGCCAAAAAACAAAAAAAATAAAATAAATTTTATGGCACTTTCGCCTTTTTATACCCAGTAAAATATAAAATAAACTTAATGGGTATAAGCTGGCCATAAAAATATAGAGTATTGACTAGTCACAAACATCTTCATTGCCTCGAATGTTCTACTTTATGTACTATATTTACTTGAACTGATGCTTGAAAAGTTCTGTTGTTGAGTATGGTCATTGTTTTTATAGCACTATCAGATGAATTATTATCGTTGAGGTTTTTATAATTATAATTATAGACATACTAAATAGTAAATATATGTAAGTAAATCTATTAAAATGTACAGTTTTTTTTTCGCATTTATGATGACCAAAAATGACCTCAGTGTGCGTTTATTGGAGGTTGCCAAAATAATTTACATATACAGATTTTTTATTATCAGTCAGACCAAAATGTGTATGTATGTACATAAGTATGTATGTGTGAGTGTGTATGCCTTGCAATATTGCAAACAAAGAACAAAGGCAGAGATTTACGCACAAAAGAATACAGTTTGTATATACATACATACATAATTACACACATACATATGTACATAGATTTGCATTTCTGTGTATGTGTATAGCAAGTTTTCTATCTCCGCATTCTGTTTTCACCATAACTTTACGATAAAACGAGCTAATGCGCTTTTTTTTCCCCAAGCCAAGCGGAGTTGAGGGTGAGACTCAGAACCAAAACAAGAGCGTGCTCAAGTTACACTAAGAGTAAGCGAGATAGAAAGAGTGTTTGTGAGAGAGAGTTTGCGCAAGAGAGAGAGATAGAAAGAGAGCGCAGTTGCCGGCTGATGTAGTATACATTTTGCACGCGTTCAATGCGTGATTATCACGCAGCGTACACATGTTTTTTCTTCTTGTTGTTTTGTGTTCTTCTTTGCTTTGCTGTGCTCTGCTGTGCTGTGTTGTAGTTGTTGTAGTTGCTGTAGTTGTGTTGACCCTCATTTTCCATTCCAAACATTTCTCGCCCGTTTCGTTTAGCAAACAAAAAAAAAGTTGCGCTCAAATGCAAGTGTATGTGTGTATGTACATACTCAAGGTATGCGTGCGTGTAAGTGTGTATTTAGTAACTAGGGGGCATAATCGATTTGATTATAGAATTGTTTATTTGTTTATAAATTGAAACAAATAACAAAATTTCAATTTCAAAAAAAAAATTATTATCAATGAGTTAAGTGTTTGTCTCTCAAAAGAATATGCCACACGCTGGGATCGGGAACGTGACTAATGCAGCGTTTCGTATAGAGATGATGATGATGATGATGTTATTTTCATATTTAATAGAACAATACATATATAAATAAAATAGAATTGAGAACTTGGCAACGCATCCTCCACGCGTCGCAGCTATTTCAACTATAAATCTGTCGTTTACCCCAACAATTTCTATATGTAGTCAGACTCACACACACACACATATACAACACACACTCCTCCGCAGTTATATTTGTTTTTTTGTTTTTTTACTTTTATTATGTTTACGTGCTGCCTCTTATTTATATTTTTTTTTTGTTTTTGTTACTGAATATTTTTTTTAATTCGATTTGGTCACCATAACAAAACAAAACAAAGATAAACAACATACTGCTTGTCATACACTGAAAGAAATTTTTGCATTATTAGCAATTGCTCAGCTGTTATTCATTTTTGGCGAAACATTTGCTAAACAAACTTGCCGAAAGCAATAAATTTAATTTTTAATTCGAATTTTAGACTAAGAGATTAGTTGTTGAAATATTACAATTACAACTGTTGAAATCTATTTTGTTTACTCATTTTGAGAATGAGATTTACTAATAATAAGAAAACATACATATGTACATATGTATGTATTTATTTTATATCCATCTTTGCTCAGCGTCCACATGCTCAGTGCATGCACGCCATGCTTGTATACATGTGTGTGCGTAATACATGTATCAATATCTGCGCTTGTATGTGCGCAGCTTTGTTTTTCAATACATTCGACTACAGTTTGTAGGCTCTGTGTTCTCAGCGCGTCGCTGCTGCTGCCGCTGTCGCTGTCGACGCTAACGTTGACGCTGTTGCCGGTTGTGTTTTGCTTTTTAGAGCGCGCATCGTCACAGGAAAATTTCAGTTGTTCTTTGGAAGTGCGCTCGACAAGTTCAGCACTGGAACAAGAGTTGCGCTGCAATTAGAAAAAACATCACAAAGTGAAAGTGAAAGTGATCAAAAAATAAAAATTAAATTTATATTACAACAGAGAAGTTGACAAAAAAAAGGAACTAATAATTATTTACAATACAAGAAGCGAAGCGTATAAAATAATATAAATATGCCGGTCGATATTTGCAGTCAACAGCACAATTTGATTGGTGCCATAAGGTAAAAAAAACATTATTTAGATTTTTATGGCAGCTTTCAATGATGCCATAAATAAATGTGCAAATCATTTGGCTGCTTCCTTATCGCATTGAAATCATTACTCTACTATAAGCATCAGCAACTAGTATTAGTCAGTTATTTCATATATAATATATAGTAATATCTATTGCTTAACTGAAGGCCAAGGGACAATTAATTAAATTACAAATTCTGTGAAGTGAATGGCATCTCAATTTTAATAGAAGTTGACACGACAAATGCTCAGAGCTCAATAAATAAAACATAACAAATTTAATTAATAATAATAATAAAAATAATAATAACAGACGAATAAGCACCTGGTCACTTGACCTTTAAGATATGCCTGATAATATACATAAATACATATGCATGTAGTATATGTATCTATATCTTGCCTAGTAACAATGTAAAAAAAAAAATACATTTAATATTTTCTCATTGTTGTTGACATTGAAGTTAAGATTATTCTATATAGGAAAAAAAAATAAATAAAAAATTGTAATATCATGATATGCGCATTACATCAAAAACTCTCGATAATTATCAATTAATATTACTTAATGGTTTTTTTTTTTTACTAGTGCTTTTCAATATGTTTTCGGCTTTTTGGCCATGTTAATAGAACAATAAGTAAGCAGACGGCAAATAAGATTCCAAAGCAAAAGCACAAATAAAACGACCTTGTGCTGAATCGTGCATTGTGTGTGTGTGTGTATGTGCTATGTAAATGATAAAAATTTTCTTACATACTTCTATATACATATACTCATATATACATATACATACACATTTATATATATATAAAATATATATATATATACAGTAGATTCCGCTTATAGCGACTTTCAAGGGACCTACGATTTTCCGTCGTTATACCCGGAAGACGCACTAACAGAAAGTAGTTTGTATGTATAAGTTTGCAATCAAGCCAACGAGTTTTAGTCGCAGTAAGCGGACGGACGCTTTAAGCAGAGTCGTTATAACCGGATTCTACTGTACTTGTATATTTAAGCAAAAATTAATATAATGCAATGTATAATATAGAGAACTACATATTGTATAAATAATATAATAGAAATGAGTTTGGAATTTAAAATTTCTTAGACATTTCATTTGTATTTATTATTCTTATAATATATAAAAATATATAATATGATGGAATAGCTACTGAATTTCTAATTTTATATAACATTAATTTTTTTAATTAATTTCGAAAGTATATTTTGTAATGAAGAAAATTTAACGCAGCCGTAGCTATAAATTTATTTATTTAAAGAATTTTTGTTCTAAATTAAATATCCGGTTTTTGTGTTTTTTTTTTCTCCCTCTCTCTCTCTTTATAGCGGAACAACAGATACCTCATCTTTGTCGCTTAATACATTATCGCTAACGTCTGCCTTGCCGCCGACTGATCCATCTGTACAACATCACAATAATACGCACAATATGAATAAACTGTGCCGTCAAGTGTCAATTGAATCACCCGGACCGGGTGTTAAAAACTGCGTCTTTAACTTTTTTGTACCTATTGAGGATACACCAGCATTGGGTGCACGTATTAAAATTGTATGCGCTGGCGCATGTTATCGTCGTCGTGATCGCTCCAATTCTATAACAAGTGTATCTTCAGTATCATCGGAATTAAGTGACTATTGTCCATCGGTGACATCGATGTCATCACCAGCACATCAGGGTATACGTGAAGGTTCATTCTTTCCTGGTTTCGAAGTTGCCGGAGTTATTGAATCATTGGGTTCAGAGATCACAGATGCCAACAATTGTGGCCTACGTATTGGACAGCGTGTCATTGTCTATCCATTCGATGAGACACCTGCTGGCTATGCTGAATTATTGGTTGTACCAGATTTAAAGCATATCGTACCGATACCAGATGGTTTACCTATGGCAGAAGCTGCAATGTTGCCAACTGGCGCCTTGTTGGCCATGAATGCCGTATTCAAGGCACAAGCCGTGGTAACAGAGATACTTAATCAACGTGCCGCCACAGATCCAAATAAGAAATGCAAAATTCTAATTGTTGGCACTGGAGGTTTGGCTCTATGGGCTGTACGTATTGCATCCTATCATTTTGCATCGACTGGTGCACAGAATGTTGACATTACAGTTGCCAGTCTACGTGATGAAGGATTCCGTTTGGCAACAGAGATTAAAAAGTAAGTATAGCAGTATATTATTTTACTATAAAACTTAACTAACTTTAATTATGCTTCTTTTCAATTTGTAGTGTCAGCGTTGTACAGTGGAATGAGTGTCTATATGAGCCACAATTGATTGAACGCACCAAGGATGTGTGCGGTGGAGCTGTAGATGTTGTCATTGATTTCGGGACAACATCCAGAAGTCTACATCGTTCCATGCATTGTCTATCCAAGGGCGGCGTAGTACTCATTAGTGAGGAAGTTGCTGAGAAATTACTACCAAAATTCTCAAGACTTTCGAATGAGTATCAACAGGAGATAATCCCAATATCAAATGGTACAGCTGAACAATTGGCTGAACTAGTACAATTGGTGTCTAACAAAAAGATTGAGCCACCACCATATTCGGTATTCCCATGCGAACAAGCTGCCGAAGTTATACAGAAGTTGTGCAACTCCGAGATACCCGGACGCGCCATATTGCGCTTCCATGATATTGAATAGATACAACATTACATCGTATCAAAGCATTAACTCATCTAATATTGGATAATATATCTGTTAGTTTTACTCAAGAGGAAACAAAAAAAAAACCTTCACAAAAACAACAACAAACAATAACTTAAAAGCAAATAACACACACACATACACACACATCACATCACAGTACGAACAGTACGATATGAAGTGTAACCCCCCGCCATCTCCCCTGCTCCCACTACTAATATGTGCTTCGTAATACTATTGTGTGTAGTAAGCATTAGTTTTGTTTTTTATTCATTCTATTTTTCTTCTGCTGTTTGAGTTGGTCTGCAAGCAGATAATTTGTAATACTTTCGTCGACCAGTGATTTCATTTCCTTAATTTATAAGAATTTGTTTTTAGTATTACCTATGTATATATGTATTTTTTGCATACATATATATATATTTATATGGATTGTGATTAATTTTATATTTTAAGACAAAACAAAAAAAAGAAAATGAAAACAAGAAAAAAATTTTTATTATAACTTGATTTGCGTACTTACTATTAAAATGTGTAGTATAGAGAATCCCACAAAAACCAAAACCGAATACTACGGATTACACAAATCACATATGTTTTATGCTTCTTTATATATTTAATTTTATTTGATTTAAATAAGAAATCACAGGCCATATAAAATAGAAGCGATGAATATATAAAAAAACAAAATAAAAGTTCATAATAAATGTTATATATATTGACAAAAAAAAAACAAAAAATTAAAATTAAAACAATAATGAAAAATATTTGTTATGCATGCAATGCGAAAATGTTTAATTCGATTTGCTTGATATTTGTACTCATTACGTACCCAATCAAAAAAAAAGAAACATTATACTCAACTTAAAAAACAAAAAAAAAAGAAACCTTAACTATTCTCATAAATAAATGCATACCAATAACAATGTACAAGTCTCTCTGCTGCTGCGCTCAACTACACTAAAAATTAGAGATGATAAGAAGTTCGGTTTTATGAGAGTCTTTAAACACGAGAACTAACGAAATATAGGCCAATATATACTCTCGACAACTAAAGATTATCTTCAGTTTGTGGCGGTCAGTTCTTGCGAGCGCTCATGTAGCTCATAAAGTCTTGCCAAAATTGATTTGAAATTTACAAGCATCGTTTATCTGCTTCATAATAATATGAAATTATTTAAATTTATATTTAAACATTACCGCCAAATGTTATACAGTGTTGAACAAGCTCTTTAATTAGTGTTACATAAAACACAATATAACATCGTGCCTTAACTATCGATATCAATGAAATGATCGTTCGATAGCAAATTTTTTTTTTAGCGCCAAAAAGAGCAGATAGCGCGGCAAGCTGCTGATGGTAGTTGTATTTATTTAGCTAAAGAAGAAAAAGTGTATAGAAGGCAAAGGGGAAAAAAAAAGTAGAACACAACCCATTTCATCAATTGCTGACAACGTATTATTATTTATTTATTTATTTGCTATGGTTAATACCGAAAATGAATTTAGTGGTGGTCAGCAGGTGATTTGGATCGGTAGCCACGATCCAAACATATTTGTCAAAAGTCTTGAATATAAAAAAGTTTATTTTTACAAAAAGTGCGTTTACGGTGCATTAACATTATCAATTGGCGATTACATATTGGTTGCCAATGCGGATGCAGCTGAACCAGACACAGTGGAAGGTTGTGATATCGCACGCATCGATTATCTTTACGAGCTGGATGAGATGACAAAGAAAGAACCTTGTCGTGCAATTGTCCAGTGGTATTCACGACCAGCAGATATACCCCACAAGTGTTTTGATTCAGATGATTTGTCCATTGATTTTAATATTGAAATTATTGAAGAGCATCGTCCATACGATAACGACGTAGCCCTTGGTTCTATTTATCGCAAGTGTATTGTGCTGGAGGGCAGCTCCACATTGAGTGCCGAAGAGATTATAAAAAAGAAAAGAAATACGATCAAGTGTCCAATGTTTGTGAGTCGCTATAAATTTGTTAAGGTTAAGCAATATTATCGCCTTATTCCACTTGAAATTCAACTTGATGAGGGGCATCCAAGGCGAAAGTCGAAATCTTCACGAGATGAAGAGAAATCGGCACGTAAGTCGATCACATCTCGCAATGAACCGGTATCCATGGAATTTGTTGATGTTAACTACTACAATTGCGAGAATAAAGTGTCACCCATTAAAATTGTTGGTGGTCGGAGTGTGGTGCGTTTATCAGAAAAGAAGAAGAACTTGGCTGATGATGCAGCAAATGGTGATGGCGTTCAAAGAGAGATCAATGCTAATTATTTACCAGCATCACCACTTACCGAAAAGAATCATAAAGTCGTCACACCCAAATCACGTGCATCGGCAGCACGTCGTAATCTCAATCTTAGCTTAGACAAGGGAGCAGCAGATACCACAGCAGATTCGGATTGTTTAAATTATTCGATTGTGCAGCAAACTCCTGATCCAAAGACACCATCAAATGATATGAAAATTAAATTGCGTCTATCGGAACGCAGAAGATCAACACGTTTGCAATCAATGGATGATGAACGTGATCCATTGGATGTGATTGATACGCCCAGCAAGCAGAGTAGAAAAAGATTGGGTGTCACTAATGGTGATATATATCATACGCCCACAAAAAAAACCAAAGATTTGGTCACAGAGTCTAAAACACCAGCAACACGTCGCAAGAGCATCCTCAAGTCGGCAACAACACGTCTAGGTATGTAATTCTTATAATTCCATATATGAGCATAATTTTTACACACTTTTTATTGTCTGCCGACACAGCTGAAGGTACGCCCAGACGCAGCATACAGTTGTCGAATATTGTGGAGCAACGGATCTTTAAGGAAGATGAGATTATATCAACACCGAAACGCGGTCGCCCTAAACTAGCTGATGATGCTGACTATACGCCAAAGAAATCAGCAAGTAAAAAGACACCAACACGACCGCGACGTGTTAGTACCACAGGCAAGACAACTGCAGAGGCTACACCATTAACGCCATCACAGAAGCTAAAGAAGATACGCGCTGGAGAGCTGAGTCCCACACTGGAACAGCGTCATCAGCCTGTCGATGAAAGTCACAAATCACAATTGCAATTGGCACGCGAACAACTTCATGTTTCAGTTGTGCCAAAGAGTTTGCCCTGCCGTGAAAAAGAATTTGATAATATTTACAGTTTCCTAGAGGGTAAAATTCAAGATCAATGTGGCGGTTGTATGTATGTGTCCGGTGTGCCAGGCACAGGGAAGACAGCCACTGTAACTGGTGTAATTCGTACACTGCAACGTCTTGCAGCAGAGGATAAATTACCTGCCTTTGAGTTTATGGAGATAAATGGTATGCGATTGACAGAACCACGACAGGCATATGTGCAAATCTATAAACAATTGACGGGTAAAACTGTCTCCTGGGAACATGCACATTCATTGCTGGAGAAACGTTTTACAACGCCAGCACCACGTCGTGTTACCACTGTGCTGCTTGTCGATGAATTGGACATTTTATGTAATCGTCGTCAGGATGTTGTCTATAATCTGTTGGATTGGCCAACAAAATCTGCAGCACGTCTTGTTGTTGTTACTATAGCCAATACTATGGATTTACCTGAACGTTTGCTTATGGGTAAGTTTGTAATCTTTTGTCGAAGTTCTAGATAGAAGAAACTAATTAAATTTTTATTTTTATAGGCAAAGTAACATCACGTTTGGGTCTGACACGTCTCACATTCCAGCCGTATACGCATAAACAATTGCAGGAAATTGTTACTGCACGCTTGGCCGGCTCTGAGGCTTTTAAAGGTGAAGCTGTGCAACTTGTAGCACGTAAAGTGGCTGCTGTTTCGGGTGATGCGCGTCGTGCACTTGATATTTGTCGACGTTCCACAGAAATCGCAGATATGCCAACAGATGGCTCAACAGTAAAATGTGTCAACATGTTGCATGTACAACAAGCGCTTGCCGAGATGATAGCCAGTGCCAAGGTGCAGGCCATCAAAAATTGCTCACGCCTCGAACAGATCTTTTTGCAAGCTGTTGCAGCTGAAGTTACACGCACCGGTGTCGAGGAGACAACATTTATGGGCGTCTATACGCAAGTGGAAACAATTGCAGCATTTATGGGCGTCACATTGCCAGCACCTGGTCGTGCATTACATTTGTGCTCCAAACTGGGCGCTGAACGTCTCATAATTAGCGAACATTCACGTAACGATCTCTATCAAAAGATATTGCTCAATGTCAGTCCCGATGACATACACTACGCTTTGCGTGTGGATGGCAATTAATTTGTAACTCGATAAAATGAATTAATTTTGTTAATTTTTTAAGGCGTTTTTTATAGTTTAATTTAATTTTGTATAATTTAGTGCATTTAGTTTTTTTTTACATTTTGTTTTTTTTTTATTTAAGCGTCATGTTTAAAGATTTTAAAGTACAAACTCGTTGATAGAAATATTAAATAGAATACCAAAACTGTATAACAATCATAAAGTACTTTGGGTGAAAAGACGGAATAGATAAATAGATGATATCGAAAGCCAACCATTAAACATAAATAGAATGCAGCTGGCAGCATTATTAATGCTGCATATAGTGGTACAACTAATGCATCAGCTGCTTTTGCATATGGTGGATGCAATGGTTGTATAATTCCTACATTACGTAAATCTCCACGTAATGTATGAACAATTAAATATAGGAAGGAATGTATATCAGCACTAAATGTATTCAATGTAACAAAGAAACATACTATTGCTGGATTATAACTTGTCTGACCAATATAACCTGGTGTTAAATCAATTGTTGCCAAACTATTGGAATTTCCTTGATAGAAATAAAACATTCGGCCAACAAAGATTGTCAAGATTATTTTATAAACATGCAGCACACGCACTGAGAATTTACGTGCTGTTGTTCCATATGCATCACATAGCTTATACGTCTCGTCCAGCGTGATAAGCAACGTTGGCAGCAACAATATATTTTGCACCTTGCACAATAATGTCATCAATGTTAAGGAACAAACAAGATTTGTTTGCAAGAGTTTCAACAGTTTACTCTGTGGTTGTCCATCGAGTAAACTATGACCACTATGCTGTTGCGGCAATGCAGCACGATAGCCCAGCACAAAGACAGCAGTTAAACAGCACCAAAACATTAGCAGCACAGGCAATACAAAACTGGCACTGCAACAGAAAAATATATAGAATTAAGAGATGCATCAATGGAATATCGATTGCTAAACTTACGCTGTATCCTCAGATATTGGTAGAAATTGTACCTGTCCATTAAGGCCACGAAATATATAGACTAGCACAAATGCAATGCCATTAAATATAGCTTGCGGCATATTATTAAATTTACGTAATCTTGCCCAGAATAATAATAATGCAAAGATCATCAATGTGCTACGTATTGCCATCAATCTATGCAGATAACGCATCAATATTAATAATATAAGCACCACAAAAATCTTACGTTGACGCCATAAACATGCTGTGGCTATTTTATATAAATGTCGTCCATCAAGTTCTACATTTGCTTTAGTTATGCGACGTCTCAGTGTCCTTAATGTAGTTAACATAAGCAATGTATTGCCAAGATAATACCATGTCTTATATTCAAATTCAATAAATGATGATGAGCCCAAAGTCATAAAGCGTATAGTAAAGCATAAAAAGAGTGGCAATGGCAATGGTATCGATAATTTATAGCGACGTGCATATAACGTTGGCAAGGCAATCTTTATCAATGCTTGCGTTACATCAAGCCAAAGATAAACGGCTATAATTATGGGTAATGATAGCATTAAACTTTGTAGCTTCGATTCAGTTAAAACAAAATCACATAGATGACAGATAATATTAATTATGATGCCGGCCAATAATGATAACAAAAATTTGCCAACTTTAATTATGCCCAAATTCAAAGGTTCATATGAAATATCCAAATATAGAACGCTTAAAATGATGTGCATAGAGCTCTGTAAATAATTGTGAGAAATATTAAATATTATATTAAATTAAAGTAAAATTTCAAACTTACGGCTGTTGTTAGTGCCAAGCCAATGGCAATTAAACCATAATCAAATTTCACCAAGGATTCCGATAATTGACTGGAAATTTCACGTGCAACACGCAAATAATTTAATTTAGCATTTTGATAATGCACTTGACTTGCGCTGCTGCCATCGCCTGAGCGTAAAGGTTTCAATAGATGTTTGTGCAACAATGTGGCATTCTCATACCAATGATAATAATCTGCAAAAAAAAAATATATATATATTAATATAAATATTAAAATAAATGAATATAATTTTGAATAAAATATAAATAGTCTACAAATAAAATTTAATATTTGAAAAAAAATTAATAAAAATATTTACCACGCTTTCGTACGTATTCGTGTCCAAATTTAACTCTTGCTTTATTTAGCAAATGATGCGCATTATAGAAATATGCATACATCTGATGTTCCAATGACATGGATTCCAACATTTCAGGTATTAGGCAACCAATGGACATTGTTGGTATTTCCACAGACAGTAGTAATGCCAATGTTGGCGTTAAATCAATTTGATTATAAGGTTTTGTATTAACACTGTAAGAATAAAAAAAAATAGAAAATTAATAAAAATATTGAGAATATTCAATGAAATTTTTATACATATTTTTGCTGCAATTATTGGTAAATATATAGAGAGGAACTGTTGTTTCTACAGGCGTATTTCCACCATGTCCACCACCATCGGCCATGCCATGATCTCCGGTTAGTAGAAGCAAATTATTAGCCATACTCTAAATACAATAACATAAATTAGATAAGATTATAAAAATCTATTATACTGATTTATAATCTTACCTTACGGTTAAGTATCATTTGTATAGCATTATCCATTTCGTTAAGTTTATGCTTTATTTTCGGACTAACATGTCCTTCAACATGTCCAATATGATCCAGACCCAAATAATGTAAGATGAGCAGCTTCCAATCTTTTCTTTCGAGTTCAAATTCTAAAGTTTTAGTTACATTTTTATCACCATCATAGAAATCATTGACATAGAATGAATCATTATTGGCAGCGAAGCGTGTAAATTCCGTTGGAAAGAGTTGTATCCATGTATGATCTCCGGCAAATGATACAACGGCTTTTTGCTTTTTCAGTCGATGCAATAGCGAATCCTTTAATTGCTCTGTGTGACCTATATTAAGTGCAATGTCTATAAAATTGGATAATGTGCCCGTTGTGATACTTTTTAGTCTTGGCATAGTAACCGTTGGAATATCCACATGCAAGCTAAGCTTTTGACAAGCTCTACCATGGGCAACCGGCATGGTAATATCATTGGGAAAATCATCACGCAGTGCATCGATAAGGAATAATATGTATGAATCATAACTGGCGGGAGGTGGACTCAATCTGTAAATTTACGAATTTTTTTTTTGAAATCGCTTATGTGGCACTTGCGTATGTTAACTGATAAAAATAATAACTTACTTTTCGCCATGTAATTTAGTCGGACGATCGTTAGGTATTGTACTTTCTTGTTCGGTAATTGAATATGAGGCGGGAAAGAAACCAATTAGAAATAAAAGTGCACCACAAATAAAAAATGTTAGCATAAAGCTAGTATATGCAAGACGACTTTTATGCTCCTCCATTCTAATGAAGTTGCCTGGAACATGACAAGAACCAATAAAACTTCTTTTCGTCCGGTTGTCTGACTAGTAAACAAATACTAACATGAATTGCCAGAGTTGCCACTTATCTGCACTGCAGTGACAGCACCGTCAACAAAACAGCTGATTGGAAAAGTGCTGCCAATTACGAGCAAAAAATACTCAATTGTAAAAGTTCAACAGCTGTTGCAATAGTTGAACTATAAAAGTTGTTTACAATTTTCATTAAATGTATAAACAAACCAAAAAATGGAAACTGAAATCTTTGGTTTTATCATAAACAAAGGGCAACAGATGGAAAGTTTTCTCATGCGCTGCTCATTTTGTGCTATTGATGTGGAAATTGATAAATGGCAATCATTCATTTTACACATTCGTAATACACATGGCACCAAGACAAAAGAAATTCACGCAGCTAATGAAAGTAATGTTAATGTTGAAATACTTGATGTTGCTGTAAAACAGGAAGTGCAGGCCGCAGATATTTCAAGACCATCCTCATCTCTAACAGAAAAGTATTCAAGTGACAATGAAACAGTTGATACAGAACCAAAGGATGCAAAAGATGAAGACAATGTAGACACTTCCAATCTGTCCAGCTCGAAAGTATTTTTTTTTTTCAAATAATTGTACATTTTGTTAACATACTCTTTATTTCTAGTTTAATCCATCATTTTTTCGTAATGATCCACGCACTATTAAATTTATTGAATTATACAAGGCTCAGCCTTGTTTATGGAATCCAGCACATAATAAATATAAGGATGCTTCAGCATGTAAAGTTGCATATAATCAACTCATCGCGGAACTGGAAAGCAATATATCTGTCAAGTTCAATGAGCTAACTTTAAAGGCAGCTATAAAAAAGTTACATATACAATATAATATTGTTGAAAAGCGTATAAAAAATGGTAATCAAAAGTCAAGTTCGATATCGTTTAATCATTATACGAACTGTAGTTTTATAGCCGCATCGAAGGATCAAATGTTGCCCGATAAAAATGCATTAATTCAGGTAATATTAAAATGTTCAAATTAAAAAAATTTTTCAAACTATTTATTATTTATTTTCATTATAGTTAAATTTCTGTAAAAAAAATAAGCAGACAACAGACTTTATACAACTCTATGCAAATTTTCCACAATTGTATGATAATAATCACAAGAATTTTTCCAACATAAATTGCCGTAAAGAAGCCTATCAAATAATGGCTACAGCTTCTGCTGTACATTTTTCAGGCGTTAATTCGGATGACATATACTTGGCCATACAGAATTTACGAAAATGGTATTTTAAAAGCATAAAGAATGCTGCGAAAGTGACAAATGATACGGAAGAATTCTACTTGAAAGCCTGTTCGTTTTTGCCAAAATGTTTTATGCTAAAGTTAAATTGTGAAGTGTGTAAGCAAAAAATGTCATCAGATCATGTACTGCAAGCGCACTTGTACAAAGTGCATAATATTGGTGAATTGCCCTTTAAGTGTTCCTTATGCGAACGAAGTTTTATTGGACGATTTGAATTATTGACACATATGCAACGTGCTCACATTGGAAAGACACATAAATGTAATCACTGTGAACGTACATTTGCAGTTAATTCAGATCTTAAATTGCATTTACGCACACATACCGAAAATAATATTCTTTGTGAACTATGTGGCAAAGCTTTTAGATTGAAAAACCAATTAAAGATGCATGTGACCGCAATACATACTAAAATAAGAGCATTTAAATGTGACATGTGCCCAAAGGATTTTATTAAGAAAGTCGATTTGACGGATCATATTAAGAGTCATCTAAATATACGCGATAAAATATGTGAAACATGTGGCAAAGGGTTTACAAGTTGCCATTCTTTAATCAGGCATAGACAGATTCATTCAGAAATTAAGAAATTTGTATGTAAACTTTGTGATGCGCGTTTCTCACAATTTGTCGGCCTAAACTCACATATGAAACGTACACACAATATTGTAAAAAATAATGCACAAAAACAAATAGAAACTGTTGTTACAGAAGAATTAATTGAAAATGTAATTTAAAAAGTCTGATTAAATAAATAATATAGCTTAAATTGTCTTTGTTTCGATAGTTAGTTTGGCGCTCAACTTTATCGATATTTGCGGCTTATTAAATTTTTACGGTTTACCACACTATTCGCTGAACAGCTGATCTATAAGCAAAGCGACGAAAATTTCAATTGTTTATTTAGTTCTTATTGTGTCGTATTATAATAATGGAGCTGTGTGGCAGCATAGCCACTAACAGTGACTATACAGACTTTGTTCTCAAGTGTATATATTGTTCAATTGAAATACCTTTAAGAGACTGGGAACAGTTCGTCTTGCACATGCGGGATGCACATTCAACGGATGATGCAGGCGAAGTTTACGTGAAACATGAAAAATCTCTATTAAAGCAAGATGATTTTTATTTAGAAGCTGAAGGCAATCTCATGGACATTGTTGAGCAGAATGATAAATATGTCAACGATAATGTTGATTACTTGGTATGTCAAATATTGTTTGCAAATACAAATATGTACATATTAATTTTATTTTTAATGTATTTCAGGAAGATGATGCTGCAATATCGGAAACAGCTTCCGATGGTATCGATCCAATACCAAATGGTTTTGATGTTAAATCAGTAATAGCTGAAGAAGAAAGTTATTTGTATGATGACAAGTATGATGATGAAGAAATCAAAGAGACAGAAATTCTAGAAGCTAATGAAACTTGGGAATATTTAGATGATGTTAAATCATATCCTGGTACTGATGAAGAAGAAGCAGAAATCGCACAATATAATTGTTCGTCCGAATCAGAGTCGGAGCCAGAACCAGACGATAATATTATACGTTCAAAAAATAATCCATTGCCATTAAAGCGAAAGGTAAATATAAAAATATCAGTCGCTTACAGTGACTGCAAGTTGTTTACAGTCACTACGCCGAAGATAATCTTGTTTTCTTATCTTTTTAATTGTTGAATAACAAAATGAAAATTTCTATTGCAGTTAAGAATCTCATTTATACAACAAAATCCGCGTGTCTTACATTTTATCGAAGAATTTAAGAAACATCCATGTTTATGGAATCCAACAGATTCTCATTTCGATGAGGAAAATGCAAAAATTGCTGCGTATAATTCATTAACTGAAGCAATGGATAAGAAAGTAAATGTATTATTTACAGATGTTGAATTAAAGAAATCAATACAACAATTATTGGATCAATTTTCAATTGCTCATCATAATGCCAAAGAGAAGAAATTAAATGGAATGGCAGCACGATATTACAATAAATGTAAATTTCTATCAATAACGCCATACTCAGATCCAAATGATGCTAATGATGATGATAATAAAACGGATGTCATACAGGTAAGAATATTGTTAATAATTATAAATATATATTTAAATATTATTATTATTGTTTTGCTTTCAGCTTAACTTTAAAAAAATTAATACTATGACTACAACATTTATTGATGCATATGCTAATTTTCCTGTGCTATACGATAGCTCACTGCCAGATTTCAAAACAATAGATGCTCGCACTGAGGCGTATGTGAAAATATCTGAACTTCTGGCACCAGAGATGCGTGTCAATGAAACTGAGGTACATCTGGCAATTATGAGATTACGTAAATGGGCATATATGGCATTACGGCGTGTTAAATCGAAATCATTGAAACGTCCTTGCAGTAGGCCAGAATTGCATTATTTACAAATGTGTAGCTTTCTACCGCCAAAAAGTGAAAGTTTTGTCATCAATTGTGAATATTGTGATAAGCGATTCTTTATTGACTATAGTCTACGCTCACATATGGTTAAAGTCCATAATGTTGGTGAATTGCCATATCTTTGTTCACAATGTCCGCGACGATTTGCTAAGTCTCATGATATGGAACGACATAAGCTGCGACAGCATTGCGTTAAAATGTTACAATGTGAATATTGTGATAGTACATTTTCATTGCAAGCAGATCTAACGGTACACACGCGAGTTCATACTGGTGAGAAACCTTATGTCTGTGAAATTTGTGGCAAATCATTTCGTCTTAAGCTTTTACTTGATTATCATATTAATGGTAAACATTTGGATTTACGGCCATATGGTTGTGATTTATGTCCTAAGAAGTTTCGTAAGCGAGTACAATTAAAAAATCATATGAAGGGACATTTAAATATTAAAGATAAGAAATGTGAAGATTGCGGTGCAGCATTCACCTGTCCAACAAGTCTCTGTCGGCATCGTAGAATACATCATAGCAATGTGAGAACAAATACTTGAATGTTTTAAATATATATATATTCGTAACTTAATGTTAATATTATTACACATAAATATAGATGAATTAAATCTTACTTTAAGTTAGCAAAAAAAAAAAAAAAAAAAACATTTAATTCGCACTTTTTGAAAGCCTTTATTTTAGATGACATTAGCCAATACTGTTGAACAGCTGTTAAAGTTATCGATAACATTGCGATTGTTAGAGATACCGACAGACTGCTCAACAACAAATAGTAATTTTAATTTGTTTATAATAAATAAATGTAATTATAATATTCTTAAATGTATAAAAAATGGTAATTTGTGGAACTGTACTCGTTCGTAACAATTTCAAAGAGTTCTTTTTAAGCTGTACGCACTGCCAAAGTCAAAGCGGTTGCGAGGTGCAAGTAAAACTTGAAAAATGGCAAGAGTTTGTGTTGCATATAAAAAATGTACATAAGCTTGTGTATGGAAATGGGGGGGATGGGGATGGGGGATTCGATGACGATAATTTTTCATGCACAAGCAGCATGGAATTCAAAACGGAGCCAATTGCCAATGATGAATTCGAAACGGAAATTGAAGAAGATGTTCCAGATGTTGATATGGACAATAAAGATTGTCTGGCAATGTCTAGCGATGAAAGTGAAGACTACGATATAGATAGTGAAGCTGACAATGATGAAGAGGTAAGTAAATGTATATTTTTTTTTATAATATTTATATAAATTAATTGTTTACATTTTAGATGTTTGAGAAATGCACATCAATGGCTGTAGACTGTAATATGGATGATAATTCACAAATTGAAATTGAAGATGGAAAGAAAATCTTTACACCGACAGCAAAAGTAAGCATTATGTTTATGAATATTAAGATAAACTCAACAATTTAAATAAGTTAATTTAGTTTAATCCAACATTTTATCGTCGGAATCCACGCATCACACAATTTATTGAGTTATATAAGTCACAACCATGTCTCTGGGATCCCAAAAACACATCATATACAAATAAAGAGAAACGTACTGCGGCATATGAAACATTAATTGAAAAGCTAAAAACAAATATAAATGTTCATCTTACACATTATAAATTAAAGAAATGCATTGCCAGTCTACATAATCAGTATGCAGTGATAAGTCGACAGAAGCGTACAAAGAAATTGACAAAGTTACCGTTATACTATCATGAAATGTATAGTTTCCTGGCAAAACGATCAGAAGTGGAGGATCCAGTGGATAGTGAGGATGACGGTGGTGATAATAAAATTAAGGTAATTTAAAATGCATAATTTTCAGATTATAGTGAAGACTATAAAACTATCAAAATAACTTTAATTAATAATAAAAATTAAACATTTCCATAATTTCAGTTATCTTTTACAAAGCTCAGAAGTGGAGGATCCAGTGGATAGTGAGGATGACGGTGGTGATAATAAAATTAAGGTAATTTAAAATGCATAATTTTCAGATTATAGTGAAGACTATAAAACTATCAAAATAACTTTAATTAATAATAAAAATTAAACATTTCCATAATTTCAGTTATCTTTTACAAAGATTAACAAATTAACAACGTTCTTTATAGAACTATATTCCAAGTTTCCACAATTGTATGATCCATCACACAAAGAATTCTCCGATCTGAGTGAACGTCAACGAGCATACATAGAAATGACAGATATGCTCACATCAGAAATTCCACAAGGTGTCATAACACATTATGATGTATACGATGGCGTTCTCTATTTGCGACAATGGTATTCCAGGAAAATCAAAGGACTGACAGAAACACAGACATTTGGTCTATTAAAATCTGAGAAACATTATATTGAGACATGTAAAAGTTTTTTGAGAACGAAAACATTTCGACAGAGAATTCCATGTAATGTCTGTCAGACTAGCTTTAGCACGGATCATGCATTGCAAGCACATCAATTTCGTGCCCATAAGCTGGGCAAAGGCGGTTGGTTTAAGTGTGCATTATGTGAGAATCATTTTGAGCGTCGATGCCACTTGCAGCAACATAATCAACGTGTACATATGGGCAAAATGTTTAATTGCAATATGTGCGAACGAAGCTTTGCCTTTTCGAGTCAACTAAGTGCTCATCTTCGTACACATGATGAGAGTCACATAGCAAAACCATTTGTATGTGAATTTTGTGGTAAATCATTTAAGCAAAAGATACAGATGAGTAACCATGTCACAGCTGTGCATACGAAAATTCGTGCATTTAAATGCAATAGATGCGTTAAGGATTTTTTAACGAATCGTGATTTGAAGGATCATATTAAGGCGCATCTTAATATACGCGATAAAGTATGTGAGATTTGTAAAAAGGCTTTTACAAATGCTAATGCGCTAGTTAAGCATCGGCATATTCATCGGGAGAAGACATTACAGTGCAGTCTTTGTAATACAAAGTTTGCGGAACGTGTTAGTCTTGGAGTTCATATGAAACGAACACATAAAATTATACGAAACAATACGAAAGTATCAATGACAGAAACAACAACAACAAAATCAGACACATTCCCAAAAACAGAAGATGTTTTTAACAAATAAATAATTATCGCATTTGAATTTAAACTGCCGTTGTCTTTTTTTGTGTATTTTACAACACTTCAAAGAGAATTCGAATGCATTAACTGCTTTTAGCGTTTTCCAATACTTAAACATCACTGAAAAGCATTGGGAATACAATGATACATATTAATGTTTTAGTATTAACAAAATACAGAAAAAAATTAGACAAAAATTTAAAAAAAAAAAAAATATATTGAAAAAAAAAATTGTTTTTGACATGTACAGATTATACTAAATTAACCGTTATATTTGCCTTTAGGCTCGTGCTCAACACTGTTCTAGATATACCAATCAGCTGTTTTGTGTTTTGGTCAACAAGCGGCGTGCAGCGGTTACGTAGCTGAAGTTCTCTGGAAAAAAATGAGACGATTACTAGTCAAGCTTTTTACACAATATGATGATTTTGCTGTCCGTAAGCTGACCAATTGCTCACTGCCTACTGTTGGAAATAGCCAATACAGTAACCGAAGCACGCGACTGTATGCAACCAACGCCAGTAAAGACAATCCCATACAGCAGTCCAGTGCAGGGCAACCCGAGCGACCGCATTGTAATGTCGGCACTATTGGGCATGTCGATCATGGCAAAACGACACTGACAGCAGCTATAACTAAAATTCAATCGAATAAAGGTTTGGCCGACTATGTGTCTTACGATCAAATTGATCGAGCACCCGAAGAAAAGGCGCGTGGTATAACTATCAATGCCTGTCACATTGGTTATGCCACTAAAGATCGTACCTATGCGCATACAGATTGTCCAGGTCATGCAGATTATATAAAGGTAAGTTGTCAGCTATGTGTAAAGTCTTCTACTAATCTTCACCATTTTTTTTTATTTTACACAGAACATGATATCGGGCGCATCACAAATGGATGGAGCAATTTTAGTCGTAGCAGCAACAGATGGACAAATGCCACAAACCCGTGAACATTTGCTGCTTGCCAAACAGGTTGGCATACAACGTATTGTGATTTTCATTAATAAAGCGGATTTAGTCGATCAAGAAGTGCTTGAGCTGGTCGAAATTGAAATGCGTGAAATGTTAACAGATTTTGGTTTTGATGGTGTTAATAGTCCTGTGATTTGTGGCTCTGCCTTGTTGGCGCTACGTGATGATCAATCAAAGTTTGGTGTGCCCGCAATAGAAGAGTTACTGCAATATTGCGATAGCTATATACCAACGCCACAGCGTGATGTTAAATCACCATTTATTTTACCTATTGATAATGCATTTACAGTACCAGGACGAGGTACTGTTGTTGTTGGTACCATTAAACGTGGCACCATATTACGCAATGCGGATGCAGATCTTCTTGGTTTTAGCCAGAATTTAAAAACAAGCGTCAGTGATATACAAATCTTTCGTAAAAGTGTGCCACAAGCATTGGCTGGTGAAAATGTTGGCGCTTTATTGCGTGGCATTAAAATATCATCGGTTGAACGTGGCATGTTATTATGTGCGAATGGATCCGAAAATATATCAAATCATTTTGCTGGCTCTATGTATTTATTATCACGTGCCGAGGGTGGACGTTTTAAGCCAATGTTATCGAAATACATTCAACAATTGTTTAGCATGACATGGAATCTGCCAGCACGCATTGATATAGGTGAGCGAGCAGCTAAAAAGTTTAAATAAAAATTTAACTAATATTTTTTTTTTTTTAGATCCCAGTGAATCCATGTTAATGCCGGGTGAACATGGCAAAGTGCGTGTAACATTATTACGCAAAATGGTAATGACACCTGGACAAGCATTTACTATACGCGAAAATGGAATGACTGTTGCAACTGGCATGATAACAGAACGTTTACCCTCAGTCGATCTTCCAAAGAATAAATTGTCCAAAGCAATTGTCAATTGCTAAGATAAACAAATAGACGGCGAAAGTTCGTTGTTGAAACTTCTTTATTGTACATGCGCATGTTTTTAACTTAATTAACTATTAAAGAATTATTATATTATTTTATATTATTATGTATATAATGCAAAAACAAAAAATGCCACATAATTTTATTTCAATTCTTTTTCTTTGTTTATATATCAAATATTGAGGGTTGCGTTTTTTTTGAAATCACGTTAATTGAGAACATACAAAAAAAAAAACAAATTAATAATAAACAGTCGAAAACAATAAACATTGAAAAACGGCTCAAAAATATTTCGCTTTTTAATAAAATATTTAATAATTTATCATCTGTGTTAATTACGTTTTCGTGAGTTCGACTGTATAGGAATACATATAATGAAATACAGTTTCGTTACAAATATAGCTTCTTTATATATTGTATATATATATAAATATATATATACTTATTATCCTAACTTTCTCATTTTCTTTTTTTAAATAAGTCTGTCTATGTGTGTGTGTGTATTGCAAATGTTTAAGGCAAAGGCAACAAATTGGCCTATAATATATATAATGTTATCTATATATGTATAAATATTTGTTATATTATTGATTTTGTTAAGTACATCTTGCGTGTATATAAGTATAAGTATAAGTATATATATGTATATAATTTAAGGTACAAGGTTTAAATCTGTTCATTGCAACTTAGGAATGTTTTTTCGATTTCTCTTTTTATCTTTTCATTTTTCTACTTGCTTTTAATGAGTTCTAATCTCTCCGGGCACTATTGATAAACAAAAAAAAATATATATATATATATATATATATATATTTTTTATCATTGGTTCAAAACCTTTTGCTATAAAACTGTGTCTAATGGGAATGTTCAAGTTTTTTTTTTTATATCAACTAAGGGAAAATATAACTAATACACAGGAACTACTTTAGTTCAGGAATAATTGCAACCTAAATAATTAGCTAACTACAAAGAGAATATATAGAATATATATATATATGCTAATATATATATATATATATGCTAAGCTAAACGCGATCACGTCAAATGGCAAACATTCATTCAATCAATGGACATACAAAAAATATATATATACACGGATTCCAAAATTTATATTTTTGTGAGAAATTCGTCCAGATTTAAATGTGACGGTAACTCGATATCTTCAAGTTTTATATCGCTATATTTAAAAGCCACTTTAAAAGAATGTATGAAGTTTTGATCCATTGTAAATTCATCGCTTTTGGACTGTAAAAAAAAATTGTATATTCAATTTTAATTTGAAAGAAATATGTATATATATAAAAAAAAAATTTACCATTTGGCGGGCATTCAATTTTTCTGTTAATTTATCCAGAAAAACGTTAGTTATTTCACTTTCATAGTCATCCAACTTGTAGGATTTCATCACTTTTAAAACTTGAGCGGTATTCAAGGATGTGCAGAGATCACATATTGTTTGTACATCTTCCTCACTCTTGCGTGATTGTAATAGTTGTGAGACTTGATTTAATGGTGCCAATGGTTCCAACACTTCATGACTCTATGATAAGCATAAATATGAAAAGTTTTAAGTAAATTTTTACAGAGATATATAAAATAATTTATTCACATACCATTCGTGTATCGCGCAACCAATCCTCAATGCATCCAAGATTATAGCGGATTATCATGCCAGTTTCCCACATGCAAATATCACCGCGTAGCATTAAACAATTCAATGCAACAGCGCAAACAAAATATAAAAGTTGTCGAAATATTTGCTCAGCATAAACGGTTGCCAAACCAAAATGTTGAAATTGTTTATAAAAATGTTCCAATTGTCCAATTAATTGTTTCCAAGCAGGTATATTGCTATGTTCCGGTGATGATGTACTATCTGCACTGCGATTACGCATACCATGAGGATGACGTGTACGTTGAATCTCATCATTATTTAATATAGCTGGCACAATTTTTGGATCAAGTAATCCTTGAATTTGCATTATTAATGCCTGATATAAATTCACTATTAAATCGAGTATTACACGGCGATATTCATAGAGATTAAAATTCTTAAGTTGCTGTTCATTTTGCTTTTCAGTGTTAAACTTGACATATTCCTCAACATCACCATATTGTTTCAGTAGATTTAGTAAGCTTTAAGAAATATAAGATATATATATGTATAATATAAGATAAAATATATATATAGAGTATAACAGCAACTTACGTTATGGAATTAACTAGCCAGATGACACGATTCTCTATTGGATGCGGTGTACGATGCATTTTCTTTATTTGCATAACAAATTTGCTAAGCAATTCGCAGACATCATCATCAGCATTGGTTAAATCGGTATAACTAGAAATAGAAATTCATTCATATTAAATTCATGATCTATATACAGTAGTAGAATCCGGTTATAACGACTCTGCTTAAAGCGTACATCCGGTTACTGTGACTAAAGCTTGATGGTCCCCATGCAAACTTTTACATACAAACTACTTTCAGTAAGTGCGTCTTCCGGGTATAACGACGTAAAATCATATGTCCCTTGAAAGTCGCTATAAGCGGAATCTACTGTATATTATAAATTCAATTTCAAATTCTTACCGTATGCACATGAATATAAGATAAGCAGGAAAACCTGGTAATAGACCAACAACAGTCCGTGGTGTTAAATTACTTAGTAAACGTTGCAAGATCTTATCAAGATCACTATTATGAAATTTCATGACACCCAATGGTTTCTGTGACTTTTGTTTTGTTACATTTGCGCCAACATCATTTTTATTATTACTATTGCTATTGTTGTTGTTGTTATTGCTGCTGCTATTGGTTAAAGCTAAGGATTTATTATGTGACAACATTTCCTCTTCCAATTGATTCTCAAGTTTATCACCATTTTGTCTATAAGCTTTAAGTTTAGCATTTGATAATTTCAGTTCCTCCGTTACTAGCAGATATTGTGTTATTGCTTTTTTCAATTCTAATCGCAAATAACGATCATTTTGTTTTAATGTATCAACATTAGCTTGCTCAAATTCTTCAATATTCTTGAATAAGATTTCCTGCATTTCATTCTTTTCCAATTGTAATCGTTCAATTGTTTGTGTCATTTCAATTAATTTACTATTATGCTCTTCAGTTATTGCCTTTAGTTCGGACTCCAATTGTCGATTTACTAATTTTTGTGATTGGAATGCTTCCATAACATCATTTAGATTGCCACCATGTTGTTGTTGACTAAGTATTGATGATGTATCCGGTTCAAAGGATCGTAATGTTTGACTTTGTTCCAATAAAACAGCCTTCAATTGTATGCATTCTTCGCGTCTTCTACGCACTTCCTCTTGAAGTGCAGCATGTTGTGCTATGGGCATAATGGAATAAAAGAACAAAATAGGAGATGGGAAGAAAGAAAGGAAGGGAAAAATGGAAAAGATACAGATATAATACAACAATAACAAACGTTTGCCCCATTCACAGTAATGTTACCATTGAGCTCGTTGATCTCAACACCATGCTTAATGCTCGTTCGAAGCTGATCATAGTCGCTACGTAGCTTCTCATTCTCTACTTCTAGTTCGGAGACACTATATATTGGTTGATTGGTTGGTTGATTGGTTGGTTGGTTGGTTGTTGGGATGCATGTTGTTGTGGTGGCGTGGCATGTTGTGTGTGGCAAATAATATAATATACGTACATATATATATATAAATAACTAACAGTGTATTGTAAGTGTATGTATGTATGTGTGTATGTGTGTGTATATATACTTGTTATTGTTATTAAAATTGAAATTGTTTAATTACCGGAATGAATCCTCTGTGGGTTTATTACGACTTGCCAACTTCATATATTGCTCCTGCAGATATTTATGCTTTTGTTTCTCCTCTTCAAGTATTGAACGTAGCTTCAACACAATGCTTGTGCTATCAAAGAATGAATCTAAAAAAAATAAATAAATATTAATATAAAAATTTCAGAGATATATATATATATAGTATAGCTAACCATTTTTATTGATCAAATCTGGCGGGCGATTAATATCCAATGTATTCTTAGCTGAACCATAGCCAATATCATCTTCATTTTGACTTGATGCATTACTAGCGGAACGTGCATGTCGCATACCATATGTATTTAAACCATTTTGTTGCATGCGACTTAATTCCTCTTTCAATGAATAATTCTCATTTTCAATAACTTCTTTATCCTTAATGGCACGTTGATAAGCTTCATTTAATTCTTTATTATCAATTTCAGCTAACATTCGTTCTTCACGTTCATGTTGATTACTTTCCGAATTTTTAGCCATTTCAATCATTGAATCAACTTGTTTACGTAACTCTTCATTTTCCATACACCACAATTGTTTTTGTTGTGACCATGTTTCCTGTGAATTTCCATTCTCTTCCAACAATTGCATTTTCTCATCACGTTCGGATTCGAGTTGCTTGTTAAGAGCTTCTATAAGTTTATCTTTATCAAGACAAGCGGCTTTTATATTTTTAAATTCCATTTCTAAATTCTTTTTCATTTCCAGTTTCATTCTGTAAAAAAAAAAAAAAATAATAAAATTATATATATATTATTTTAATATTGATTTTGATATGCAACACATACTTAAGCACACTAATTTCACTAGTCTTATGCTTTAGATTGCTATTGTCACGATTAAGTTCATCGATGCGCTGCTGCATGGATATAATCTTATTCTCCAATCCCATATATTTCTTTTCCATATGCATAATAGTTTTAGCCTCAGCCTTCATACGCTTAAATTTGCGACGTGCCAGAAAACGACGCACTGCAGCTTGGCAAATAATGATGTTACGTCGTCGCTTCTGATATGCACGTCGTGCAAGTACACCACGCACAAATCGTTGTATCTGCACAGCACGATAATAATCTCGCATGGCATAGAATCTTTGTCTTGCCAACATGCCGCGTGCATATGTCTGTATGCCATTCACTGAGTGACATAAACGTAAATAGCGACGTCGACAAAGCCAACCGCGTGCATATTTCGATAGAATGAGAGCAGCGCGTACTTCACGCATTTTCTGGGCACGCATGCGCGCCAAATAGCCGCGTGCATGTCGCTGTAGACCGGATATAATGGCTTGAAGTTTGAGATATCGTCGACGTTTAATGAAGCGTCGAACAACTGATTGAACAACAGTTATATATTTTTTGCGTAAATTAGCGCGCACTTGCTCCAAATATGCAACTTGTCCAGCACGAAAGAAGATTTGTGTATTACCAAAACGATATTTATCCTCATCTGGTATCCATTTCATGACAATATTTCGACACGATTGTTTCATATCATTCTTATCAATGTGTATGCGATGTGCCAATAATTGATAACGCATATAGAAATCGGGATAAACCCAACGTGATGGAAAACCAGCAGCAGAGATGCGTACAGTCTCTAAAACGCCACAGGCACGCAATTGTTGTATAATCTTAGCAGTTTCCCATTTAAAGGCAATTTTATCATCATTGGGCTGCAAATAATAAATATTAAGATAAAGATATATATATATATGTGTATAGCTGTAACTTACCTTAATGCAGCGCACATAGTGTGGTGTTGTGGCATGCAACGTAGAGATTAATGAAGCAAGACTCTCTTGAAATTGTGAGCCAACAGTTTTCTTATGCTGTTTCGATGGCACAATCTATATAGAAAAGGGAAACAGAAATTTTTATTAATAATACTGCATAAAATTGTTAAGCATGAAACTTGAAAGTTGTTATAGAAATTTAAATTTTCTTTTACAGTAACAACTTTCAAGTTTCTTTGAATATGTAGAAACTAACTCTTCGTCGAGTCTCATTCAATTCCTGTAAAAGATCAGTAGATCATCCAGATTTAACAGTGTAGCGAGCAATGTATACAACAACACGAACAAATAATACAACAATGATTGGACAGTGGGACAAGAGCAAGCGTATGTAAATACAAATAATTAGCAATAAAATACAGCAAAAATACAGCAATTGATATTTATATATTGTATACGTTGAATACAAACCTGTTTACGATTAGCACTAATAACAACACGTCCACCAAGCGTTGTATTTGCCTTATTGGCATCTGTGCTCAATGTATCAATCTCTTCAAGTACCATAACTTGCTGACATAGTGACATATGTGATTGTGCCAGCACATGTGTTAACTCTTTTGAGACAGTATCACGATTCTTTTCTAGAAAACCATTTACATCATATTCAACTGTATCCGAAAAGTGCTTTATAAAGTAACCTATAAAAAAAAAATTAAAAAAAAATTGTAATAAAACTTTCTACAGATAATGTAAAATTTTTTTTTTTTTGCTCATTATACTTGTGGTGCCAAAACGTGGTTTCTCAAAATGTGGAAATTTCGCACATTTTTCAATCAATTTACGTGCCCAACTTTCATCAGAACCTTTAGGCATCTGCAATAAATTACAAATTAAATTATAAAAAATTATTTTAAATATAAATTGAAAATATATATATATATTTACTCTACACTCCTCATCAAGTAGATCAAGCACACCCAAACGTGATTCAATTAAATCTATGCATGGCTGATTATCATAGAAATCAATCATTGTCCAAGTGATGCCTTCTTTAAGATACTCTTCCTGTTCAAGCTTAAAGACATGCTGATTAAATTGCTGCTGTAGCTTCTCATTTGCATAGTTTATACAAAACTGTTCAAAGGAGTTCACTTCGAATGTTTCAAAGCCGTAGATATCGAGGACGCCAATGAAGCTGCACTGTTTGCTACCATTATTGAGACTTTTGTTTAAAACATTAACAATATATTGAAAGAGTTTTGCATAAATATGTTTAGCTAATGCATCACGTGCTGCTATTGCCATATTGGCATTATTTGGTATCAGCACATATTCATTGACCGACTCTATCTTACGCATTAATAGCCAGCGACGCAATTCATCAGCATTAATTTTTAATAGATCCGCTGTAACTTGTAAATGCATATTATTTTGCTGAAAAAATAAAAGAAAATATATTAATTATTTATAATTTTTATAGTATCATCTGATACTTACAAAAATCTCACAGGATTCAGTATCCTCTTCATCGCTACCTTCTTTATATTTTTTGCATACTTCAATGTTACCCAAATGTAATATACCCGCAAGTATTTTAACAATATCAGCAATTTGTTGTCTAGAAAATCCTAAGACTGTCATTGCCTGTATTGTATCATTAAATTGCTCCACATCGGAAACACGTTCAATATCTGGTGCACCGCCCATTTTCAAGTATTGATATTCATCCTGATGCTCTAATTATATAAAAATAAAAATAGAAATATTGATTATTCCATTTAATATTTGTTTATTTATAGATAACTTACCCAGCACCAATTCAGGATACTTGGCACGTGCTGCACACAATTGATAGAAAATATGATAATTACGTTCACCTTGCGCTTGATATACAACACGCGATTTCTCCAAGAGATATGTATGCATTGTTGCACCTTGTAGATACATTACACCCATATGATTCTTGAATAATAATTTGGTAAATTTACCAAAACGTGAACTATTATCATTACGTGTTGTTTTAGCATTACCAAATGCTTCCATTATTGGCGAAGATGCCAGCACCTTACGCTCAACCTGTGTCTCCGATTCTGAACCCCCAACGGCAGCAAAATAACGCATTGCATATTTGGCTGATACCTCCTGCACCAGATTCACCGCTAACAATAATGCTAAGATTACAATTCTCACGTTCAAGTTTCGTATACGCTTCCTCGGCCAAGGCAAATATATGTGGCTCCAATTCACCCATGGCATGGCCACGATAGGCACGTATAATATTTGGTCCATAGAGTGGTAAATCAGCATATGGATTGATGGCCACCAAAATGATACCACAATATGTATATATAATTTGACGTTCACAGAATCGTACACGTAAATTATATAATACGCCGGGTTCATGCAAATACGATAATGTGGTTAAATCATTTTGGCCCACAAGTATGGCCGGATTACGTAGTGGTGGTAAATCGCTACCATCAGATTTAATCTTAACATCTTTTACGGCACCAGATTCTGTTTGTATTTTTAATACAATTGCTCCCTTGCGATAGCTTTCCTCTAGTGTAGCACTTTCCCAGACCTGATCTGTATGTGGTATCCAAATCTTGGAACCCTAAAAAAAAAACAAAAAACATCAAAAAAAAAAAAGAAAAACAATAGAAAAATTACAAAAAAATAATAATAATAAATATTATGAAAACTAATATGTTAATTATCTCACGACCTGGGACAAGTTTTCTACACTTGAGAAAATCCAATAAGCCGAAGCTTCAGCTGCCACACGCACACACACACATACGCGCGCTTAGTCAAGCACTACACACACATATATCTAATAGCAATTGCTGTCAAATTAGAAGCCAACGCATACAAACAATGTTGCTAGTAGAGAGAAACAAAAAAAAAAGCGCCACGCTTATCAGAACACAAAAAATAAAATAGAGTTCTGATAAGACTGTGATTCATTTCTAATATAAGTTTATTTTATTTTTTTTTCTTCTTCCTCTTTTAAAAATGCAACATGACTCGAGCATGACATCAATAATGAGAGAAATAGCAAAAGAAGCAATGGAAACAAATCACAGAAAGAAATGTAAAATCAAATTGGCGCACTACACCAACACACACACACACAAGCACAACACATGTACTAGCACAAATACATTTGCAGTGTCACATGCAATGCACGTTGTTATTGTTATTATGTATGCGATTTTTTTTATAAGCTCGCATTTTTAACACTATTGCTGGGCGCTGGGCCTAAGTGACGACAACAACGAAGACGACGACGACGGCAACGACAATTGCCAACAATGCACTTGTAGGGCATCAATATACAAGTTAAGTTAATATGCTTGGGTTACCTTTGCGTATAGCAACTCTTCGCTTGACATGATTACTCAAGTTTTTGTTTGTCCAATTAAATCCTTAGTATATACATATATATAGTAAATATTACTCCCAACTCTTGATCGTCAGTGTGAGAGCGTATTGCGGTTTGTGTAGTATGTGCATAAAATCCCGTTAGTTTCCCGTTTTCAGTTGTTAATATTAGGCGATGATATTTTTTTTTGTTCTTTCTTCGTTGTGTTGTTCTTGCTTTTTTTTTAATTCCGTTTTATTTGTTTTGCTTTATATTTTTTTTGTACATTTAATTTTTATGTTGTTATTGATGTTCCATGGATATTTTGTACGCCATTACTTTTGATGAAATTTAGGCGAAATTTACTAATTAAATTTGAATCGAAATTTTTAGGCCGAAAAAAATAAAATTGCAGAACCGAGAAAAACTCTTGCTCGTTGCTAATTTGGTAATTTAGGAGACACGAAAACTAAGTCTCATCGCCGTCCGAACTGACTCTGACTGATTTACTCTGACGTACAGGAATGTTGTGAATGTGTATGTGAGAATGTATGTTGCTAAAAGGGTAGAGTTGCCATAGCGTCGCAATGTTCTAGCCATGTTAACAGTGATTGTACAATATGTATTTATTACAGAAAATATTTTTAAGCGCATAGTATATGCATATAAAATATTTAAATTGCATTTTTTATGCAATTTATTAAATACTTTTATAGAATAATTTAAATGAATTTTTCGCGGCAAGTGTACATTTCGTTGTACAGCACTGTGAATAACATACCTTTAGCCAATTACCAACACTGGGCCTTCTCTTCGCAGCTGCAACTGTCAACATTTCCCGCGCAATTTCGGCGACAGCGCGTTGTCCGCAGCTTTGATAAAAACATTTCGTATTATTATTTGTGAATTTTTTTGTTGAGCACTTCATTATTATTAA
The DNA here is from genome assembly GCA_037044475.1 of Zaprionus obscuricornis. Taxonomy (NCBI): domain Eukaryota; kingdom Metazoa; phylum Arthropoda; class Insecta; order Diptera; family Drosophilidae; genus Zaprionus; species Zaprionus obscuricornis. The sequence goes on along the minus strand of JBAMBR010005798.1, from coordinate 25,798 downwards.
ATAACATTTGAATATGTCAAGCCCAGCTCGCTCACCCAGTGTAGGAAATGCTACACCGAAGCAAGGAGCTCGAACACCTACAAGGGGTAAGTCAATTGTTTTTCGCTAGAATTTTTATTAAATATTTTTGACATTATTTTACAACATTTATATGTTATTAGGCATTCCTTCACAAGATGTAGAAACACCAATGCGTATGGGCCCAGGCCGTGTTCCTGTGCGCCCCTCGGACAATATAAGTCTGCCACCCACATCGCCAGCTAATATTAGTTTGCCGGCCACGAGTCCAGCCCGTGGATTGGGTGGTGGTATGAGTGAAATTGATTTGAGTTCGCCGCTTAATTATGGTACACCCAGTTCTATGGGTTCGATACGTACACCACGTTCAGGTATACGTGGAACACCATTGCGCGCACGTCCAGATATACGCACGGATAAACGTATTCGCCAAGTGGCCATTGGAGGCTCGACGGGTGTAAGTACACAATGCTTTTACTCATTGCTGAACGTTCAATAATCATATTTCTATACTTTCAGCTGGAAACCATTTCAGAAAAGGGATCAGAGAAAACAGATCCCGTATCTGAATCTTCGGCAGCACCACAATTGGTTGTCTGGGGCACAAATGTTGTTGTTAGCCAATGCAAGTCCAAGTTTAAATCATTCATTATGCGTTTCATCGATCCCAGTGCGGAACAAGATGAAATCTCTGAAAATATTGATGTAAATCAACCGTTATATTTGCAAAAGCTTGAAGAGATTCATACATTAGAGGAACCCTACTTAAATCTCAATTGTTCACATTTGAAAACCTTTGATCAGGATCTATATCGTCAATTGATATGCTATCCACAGGAAGTTATTCCTGGTTTCGATATGGCCATCAATGAAATGTTCTTTGAACGTTATCCAGCTGCTTTATTGGAACATCAGATTCAAGTGCGTCCATTCAATGCGGATAAAACACGTAATATGCGTTCATTGAATCCTGAGGATATGGATCAATTAATCAGTATTAGTGGCATGGTTATACGCACTTCCAATGTTATACCAGAAATGCGTGAAGCTTTCTTCATGTGCAACATTTGTTCGTATAGCACCACCGTAGAAGTTGATCGTGGTCGTATTGCCCAGCCAACGTTATGCACAAATTGTAATACGAATCATTGTTTCCGCATAATACACAATCGTAGTGAGTTTACGGATAAACAACTTATTAAGCTACAGGAATCTCCAGATGATATGGCTGCTGGTCAAACGCCACACAATGTTCTTCTGTATGCACATAATGATCTTGTGGATAAAGTGCAACCAGGTGATCGTATTACTGTAACTGGCATCTATCGTGCCATGCCCTTCAAGGGCAGAGGACTCGATGTTAAGAGTGTGTATAAGACACATGTCGATGTGGTGCACTATCGCAAAGTGGATAACAAACGTCTCTATGAAGAGGAAGAGGGGTAAGTAAGTTGTAATGCTGGCACTCTCTCTGGATTTCATTATGTTTCCCTTTTACAGTAAGGATCACATCTTTCCACCAGAGCGCATTGAGTTGCTGCAGTTATTGGCGAAAAAACCTGATATCTACGATCGTCTGGCACGTGCGATTGCTCCATCGATTTATGAGAATGATGACATTAAAAAGGGAATTCTGTTGCAACTCTTTGGTGGCACCAAGAAGAAACATGCTACGCTAGGCCGTCAGAATTTTAGATCAGAGATACATCTATTGTTATGTGGTGATCCAGGTACATCGAAATCCCAGATGTTGCAGTATGTTTACAATCTGGTGCCGCGTTCACAATATACGTCGGGCAGAGGCTCATCCGCCGTAGGTTTGACGGCATATGTCACCAAGGATCCTGAGACACGACAACTGGTGCTGCAAACGTAAGTGTAAAGCAACTTGCTCTCTCTAATCCCTGATGTAATATTAAATCTTCTTTTCCAGTGGTGCACTTGTACTGGCAGATAACGGTGTCTGTTGCATTGATGAGTTTGATAAGATGAACGATTCGACGCGCAGTGTGCTGCATGAGGTGATGGAACAGCAAACCTTGAGCATTGCCAAGGCGGGCATCATTTGTCAGTTGAATGCACGCACATCTATATTGGCTGCAGCCAATCCTGCCGAATCGCAGTGGAATAAGCGAAAGAATATTATTGATAATGTTCAATTGCCACACACGCTTTTATCTCGTTTTGATTTAATTTTCCTCGTATTGGATCCACAGGACGAGCTCTTTGATAAGCGTCTCGCTGGACATTTGGTATCGCTGTACTATGTCACACGTCACGAAGAGGAGGATACTATGTTTGTAAGTTTGAAGAGATTATTCACCATATAGAGAAATTAATAGTGGTTCTCCTTATATATAGGATATGAGCGTGTTGAGAGATTATATTGCTTATGCACGAGAACATCTTTCACCCACATTATCGGATGAGGCACAACAGCGTCTTATACAGGCTTATGTTGATATGCGTAAAGTAGGTGCTGGTCGTGGTCAAATCTCTGCATATCCTCGTCAATTGGAAAGCTTAATACGTTTGTCGGAGGCCCATGCCAAGGTGCGTCTGAGTAGCACCGTTGAATTACAGGATGTAGAGGAAGCTTGGCGATTGCATCGTGAAGCGCTTAAGCAATCGGCCACCGATCCATTGTCGGGCAAGATCGATGTTGGCATCCTAACCACAGGTTTGTCAACAGCTGCACGCAAGAAACGCGCAGATCTCGTAGCCGCCATTAAGGAGAACTTGAAAAAGAAAGGCAAGGTGCCGACAGTACCCTATCAAAAGTTGTTTAAGGAAATTAAGGAAGGCTCTCAAATTGTAAGTTTTAACTATTATTTATTGATAATGTTATAATAAATTTTTATTATCATTTTAGTTAATCACCCGCGAACAATTTGAAGATGCACTGAAGGAAGTACAAGATGAAGGCGCAATTGTTGTTATGGGCAAAAATACCATCCGAATTTGTTAATTTCATATATTTTATATATCCATCTCATTCATTCCTAGTTATAAGCAAAAAAATGTTTTAAATAAAAATAAATTGAAATAAATTATTTAATTTTTAAATTTAACAGTTTTTCAGTCGCTCTTAAATTCGCCGTCTACAGCAAAATGTTAACAGAACTTTTCGAGCATAACAGAAATATGTCGTCAAACTTATGAAGTCTTTTCTTTTATTATTTTAATTTTAATAAATAATTTAACATTATTAATTCATTTAAAGATATTTGATTTAAAACTGAATTACAGCATAATAGATAGAATTATAAAAATATCCGATTATATGTTAAAGATTTCAAATGGCCGCCGATAGTTAAATTGTAAACAAAGAAACAGAGTTGCCACAGCGATGAAAAATGTTATAATCAAAATGAAATGGGCAACACTTGTAGATTACCTCACTCGCTCTATTGAGCGAGACAACAAGCGAACCATTAATAAGCAGGCATAAGTACGGCATAACAATAAATGCTTTGTTTTTCAAACTCATCAACGAGAGTAGTAAATTTTGGATTGCATGTACGAGTAGGATTACTGTTACGTCACCACACACACAAATATCTCTCAGTTCATCTCACTCAACAGCACGCAATTATTGCAGCGCCCAAGGAGATCAGCTGACGACGGCGACTACAACGACAACGACGACGACGACGGTAGAGAACGAAGTGAAGGCGGCGGCAGCAGCGCTAACAGTGCACACTAGCCATTGTAGGAGCAGCAGTAGCAGCAGCAGCAATAGCTGCCCAGCAGATGTAACATGACTTCAACATCAGCCGGCACACTGGAAGGCACATTAAGCAAATGGACAAATGTAATGAAAGGATGGCAATATCGCTTCTTTGTACTAGACGAGAATGCGGGACTCTTGTCCTACTATACGGTAAGTGATCATTAGTCAAGTTTCAATAGAATTCAAATGACGGAATTGTTATTTTATCAATTTTTAAAGCTATTGCAGCTTTTTTAACTGTTATCTTATCTGTCAGTCGCAAAGCAAACACTGAGCAAAGCGTCGTTCGTCTCTTGTCAAGCAATTAATCAAATTTCATATCTCTATATGAATGTACATAATATATATATATATCTGTATGTTTATGTGTATGAAAACATACAAACACTCATTCATATATCTTACAATGTTTATACTATGAAACAATTCATGAACTTTGACTGCGTTCAATGTTCTCGTGATGTTAATTAAACACATTTCTTATATGAATATATGTCCGTAGAATTCTTCGATGTAATTGTCTTATTCAATTAAATTTTGTGAAAAATAAAACACAATTAGTATTTAGAATCCAATTAATATTTATATTACATAGTAATTTTTAATTATATGACACCTTTAAATTGACTTGATGGTCCAGCAATTATTTCATGTTCACTTTTCTCACGTTTTACTACATTACTACTGTAGGATCCTTTGTAGAAGTCATAGAAACCATAGAACATCAATGCAATTACAATAATAAAATATGAAAAAATGGGTCTCGGTACGCCACAATTCAGGCTAACAATTATTGCATGGACTAATATTAATGCAAATTGTACCATCTGCATAACGGTTATAGATTTTTTGAATGGTGCTAAAGAACGTAAAAGTTTCTTATCGGCAACAGCAGCAACCAAATAATATGTATACATTATAATGTGAACATTTGAGTTTAAAAATATAGGAAAAAGTGCATCACAACCTAAAGAATATAGGTAAAAAAAAAACATAAATTAAGTATCAAGTTATTTTTATCCGATTTATCCACATACCATTTTTATTATTATAGTTAATCAGCATATAGATAAGCGTCACTGTGGCAATATGATGGAATACATGTAATTTTGTCACTTGATTTGGCTTTTTACGCAATATAAATATAAATGTCTCAACAAGCTCCGATAATTTTAACCAGAAGAGAAAATATGCTAAACGGAAATGACGTCTCATACGTTGCTCTGTTTCCTCCAAAGCGCTGCATTTCCAAAAATATATAATGTTATTTTCGGTAATATGAAGAATCTAAAAGTAATACGACAAGTTATTAAAAGTTGCATATTACATTCTGTAGAACAGAAAATTAAATTCGAAATTGAAATATACATATAAACATACCTCATGAACAACAAATATACAGGCAAGAACTTGTGTTATATTATGAAAGATGATAAACTTCTTCAGACTATGCGGTGGTTTTAACCACATGAAGCTGAAATTATATAAATATACATATATGGATAATGGATATATATCAGATATAAATTCTATTTGGAATCTAGCGATTCAATTGCATTTAAAATTCAGTAAATAGAAATAAACTCGACGCGGCGATAGGTTTAGGGTCAATTGAATGTTTAATTTGTAGATTTTTGTACAAAGTCCGAGACGCACTTGAATTATTCAAATTTTGTATGTCTCTCTATGTCTCCATGCCATAAATATATCAAATGTAAATCACACTTACCTTGGTCCAAAATCAATAACTATATATAGATATAGACCTATGACAGTTAGCATAAACCATGGACTCGACATTATAGCAGGATGTTCAATGGTAAAGGAATCTAAATTAATTTTATTTTATTTTATTTAATAATAATAAACTAATAGTATAACACTCTATTTTTCTCACTGGTTGTTGTTGCTGTTGTTGTCTCCATTTTGAATCCTTTTTACACTATGAGTATAGACAAAGCATAAACACGTAATTTCACGATCCAGCGCGACCGACTTATCGTCGATATGTGAACGCTAAGCAAATGTTTTGCTTCGATTTTAATCATTTTGAAAGCGCACATTAATTAATGCAATGAACTTAGATTTTAGATACATATGTGCTATTGACCATTGAATTTGACTATCAGACGTCATAGGGAAATTTCCATAAAATACTTTTTGCGTTGCTCATTATTATTTTTTTTTTTTAATTTTCTTTATTTTTCGCAGTCAAAAGAAAAGATGATGAAGGGTGTGCGACGAGGTTGTGTGCGGCTAAAGGATGCATTGATTGGCATTGATGATCAAGAGGATAATACCTTTACTATAACTGTGGATCATAAGACTTTTCATTTTCAGGTATGTTTATATCATGAAATTCATGATGAATAACAATAATTGCATGCTTTATTTATAGAGTATTACTAATGTATTTGTTTTAGTGTTTGCGTTGAAACACTTAAGGCACACTAATACACAACCACACACACACACACACAAACATACATAGACTTAGATATTACTATAACATTTTCACTGATTTTTTGTTTTTGTCTTCTCTTTTGTGCTTTTGGCAACTCACAACTGTTTCTAACTTTGTAACGATAAAACTTATTGGCAACGAAACGAACCACCCAAAAACGTCACCACCCAACCCCATTATTGACATGCACCACTTGCAGGCGCGGCATAGCGATGAGCGTGAGCAATGGGTGCGACGTCTGGAGGACACAATACGACGGCACGCGAATCGTTCGCGACTTTGGGATAGTCAAAGCGCATTTTATATTGGTGGCGGCTATACAAAAGATTCAAGTGGCAAAAGGGCAAATCACTTGGAGTTAGTAGCAAATCGTGTCTCCGAAGCAGATGCCTATCTACAATTAATGATAGAGCAAACCCATGTAAGTAGTGCTTTAATGTTATAAACAATATCTGTATTATTTTTATTATTATTATTTTTATACTATAATATTTGTCTTACATCATCGTGAATTAGGCTTTGGTTACAAGAATCTCGGAGCTAAGCGACGCCGAGGAGCAGGCGAAATGTAAGACGCTGCAGGATAATGCTAGTGTGAGTATATAAAAACCAAAAAAATGGCAGCATAGACTAATCCCATAGACTCTTTAGACGCGTCTAAGATTAATCTCCAATTGTAACTCATCCCGAAAATCATTCGATAACAATTGCATTTGTCGCGATGAAAGTGTCCAATAATTTTCATTATCTACCTTTAGATAAGGATTGGAATTCTCATCATTTTCCACTTGACGCACAGCAATTGTATTGCATGCCCTTAGACCAGGATCTCTGCCACATAGTGAAAGTTCAGCCATAAGCTTTGGCTGACTATAGGGTGTCACTAACCAAATGACAAAGGATTCAGATGCATTCTGTCGCTGTGATAGATTTGCTGATGTTTTACATATAAGCACTACAATGGGTACATCACATTGCATCTGCATCTGCATTTGTTGTTCGCCATAGGCGAGTAGTCCTAGAACTTGATTTTGTCGATATTCACAACGTCTTGGATCAAAGGACAAAACGATGAGCTGCTCTTGAAAAATCTTATGGCAACATTTAAGCAAAGACTCCTCATCACTATGATTCGTGAGATAATGCAATAGCATAAATTGTGAATTCACACGTTGATGGCAATTCTCATAGAGACAAGGATTTGAGGGACAATTAATAGTCAATTCTTCATTTTCTATTGTTCCCAATTGTTGTTGGTCTGACAATGGCGCCAACTTTAGATCACTGAAAGCATCTGGAAAATTTTCTATAGCATTTGTATCGTGCCAACAGCTTAAATTCATTTGTAAATTATCCAATCTGTTCATATCTTGATGTAAAGCAATAATTTCATTCTGCAAAGATTTTAGCTCCTCAACCAAAAGAAAATCCTCTGTCAATTGTCGATTTAATGCCTCTTGCTGTATATAGAGCTGTTTATGCTGCTCAAACTGTGCACGCAAATCATCAATATTAAATTCCTTTGTATCTGTATAATTCTTATCCATGGTGTAAGGCCATAAAATTTAATATTTGTTGGCAATATGAGAATTGTGTTTTATAAATTGTTTATAACATTCTAACATATATATTTATTTTTTTTTTGTTTTTTCTACTTTTTTTTCACATATATGTATGTTTTTTTTTTGAACAATTTTGAACAAATGAATAACATTGAAATATTGATTTTAAATGCAAGTTCAGGGTTAAACCTCAGTTGTATATAGTATTATTTTTTTATTAGATATTCACTGCAAAATAGTTACGGGGTATGTGGAGTATAGGAGAAAAGTATGAGAAATTTGCCAGCTTTCGGCAGCTGGCTGGCGAACACAGCTGAAAAAAACAAAACACAAAACAAAAATTGTTGAAACAGCTGCTCATTTCTTTGGCAAACTTTGAGGTAGAATGTTTTGCGGAACCGGAAGGAAGAAAGGCAGGAAAGCTGGCCGAAAAACGCAAATAGTTTCTCAATTATTTAATCAAAAAGTTCTTGACACCATTTCGTGCTAATATTTTAACATTTATTATATTCTTTCATTTTTCTTTTCGTTATATATTGGACTATTATGCAGGCCATGTTGGATCATATCAAACATTCAATTGTTAGTCTACAGATTGCCAAAAATATGGCTCATCCCATCAATGGCATTTACAATGGCCCCACAATAATGACAACAGCAACAACAACATCATCAACATCAGCAGCTGCTGTCTCGGCAAATAGCAGCACAGGCAGCGGTGGTAGTCGCAGCAGCGGTTGCGGTGATGTAGTTGGAAAGTCAACCGAGGCCATTTCGACACTCAAGCACGAGCTGCTTGGTGCTGGCGACGATGAGGATGATTCAGCAACGGAAAACGGTAAATGTCATATATAGTGCAATAAGAACCAAAAAAAAACTACAGTCGAGTGTGCTCGACTATATGATACTCAGTACACAAAAAAATTGCAAATTTTTTCATATTTATGATACTATCTGTTTCAAACGGCCACAACTTCTTATGAGCGTTACATACATTAGCTGACGACGCAGTAATATACCCGCTGTACCCTATTAATACTGAGTATAAAGAATATATTTTGAGGGTCATGCTTTCCTTTTGTCTGATTGTTGTTAAACACACGGCAGAGTATATTAATTATGTTGAACACTTTGTCATATTAATCAATATTAAAGAAATTCATTAATTCATTTCTTATTTTTACGTAGTATGTAAAAAACGTAAATGAATTTGCAATCGATGAATTGGCACTAGTTCAATTGAATGTCATATATAAAATACAATTCATTAATGTATTAATGTATGTATGTATGTATGCATGCATGTGTGTTTTCTCTCAATTTCATTACAGCAACTACAGCACCGTTGGGATTGGTTGTGCCAGAAACCTCTTATTCAAGCAGTGAAGGTGAAGATGATTTCTATGATGCGTATGATGATCCATTTACCAGCGTTGGCAATTCACCAATAGGCTGGTAAGTAGGCAGATAAAAAGCGTCAAGCCTGACACGTCAGTCTGCTGACAGAGATAAACAACTGTTAGTTCTCTCTCTCAGTGATTTCGTGTTGCCATGTAAACGAATTGCCGGTTTCTGCAATGCATCGTTCTCTCTCTCGATTTTGCTCTCTTTTGTCTAAGCTTTCTCTCTCAAATTCTGTTAGTTTAACAGCGCATGCTCAATTGGCAATGCAAGTTGCAGTGCAGGAGAAATACAAACAAACATATATATATATATATATATATATATATATATATATTTACATATGCGTATATATGTATGCCTATATGCAAACTCACATACATATATATATATAAAGTATTTAAGTTGCTCTGTCGTCAGTAAATAATTTATGCAATTTTGTAAGCCGATTTGGCAACGCCAGCCTCGTAGTCACAGCTGACGCGATGCCCTTAGCAGCAATTGTCGTCGTCGTCGTCTGTTCAGGCGACAACATACGATTTACGATTTCGTCCTGTCAGTTTGTAATTGCGTTCGTCGTTGACTGTTTGTTGACTATTTTGTGTGATTTGCCTTTGTTTTTTTTTTTGATTTTCATCTCTCTGCCTCTCTCTCTCTCTCGCTCTGGCTCTATAACAGTCTGACCATTAGAGTAAAGCTAGCGCAATAATGGCGAAAGTCTCATAGGTTCAACTTTGATTTTTGATATGTATTTGTGATTTCTTAATCCTAGCAATATATGTATTTGTGTGTGTGTGTGTGAGTTTACAGTTTAATTTGTTGCGCGCAGCTGACGCTGCAAAATATGCAACAAAGGTTTGCAGTCGCCATTTTAAAGTTTTACATGCTGCTTAAAGTGCATTCGCTGTCGCAGTCGCAGTCACAGTCGATATTGCAGTAGCCAGTGTGCAGCAGCTAGTACATATATTGCCATGTTTAAAAAGTGGGTACGGCGCGTTAGTCTAAGGTAAGCAACATTCTGCTTGTACCATAAATGTTTCTCGCGTGCAATGCCAATCTGTACGGTCCGTTCCGTTAGTCTGTTCGCAAATTGTGATTTATAAATTCTAAATGAATAAAAAGCAGGACGAGATGAGACATAAAAGAGACGTAAAGTATAAGAGACTGAGCTGACATCATGTCACAAAAAAATGTACATAAACTTCTGGCAGGCAACTTGTAAATTATTCATGTTCTGATTCACATAAATGCGTGTGCCGCATAACAAATGGCGTCCATTCACATTAACAGTTATAAATTCAGTTAAATTAACAAAGATTTTTCTTCTCTTTTTTGTTTGTTTTTGCATGGATTTTGCAGCGCAACGCGTGGCTTTGCGGAGACATCGCCAACGCATGACAAATCGCCGGACACTTATGACTTGGCCGGATCAACAACAACAACAGCAGGCAATAACAGCACAACAATAGCATCAGTAGGAACATCATCAACATCATCATCAACAACAGCAGCAGCAGCTATAACAACGAAAGTGACGCCGTCAACGTTACCAGAAATTGATGAAAATAGTTCGAACAAAGTTCCGAGTTCTCGTTCATCTAGCTATGATAATGGCATCGATTATGATGCACTTTACGAAGAGGAAGAGGAAATGGACCTCAGTATGGAGGCGCATGGCTCAATGATAACACATCTTTTATCACAGGTTAAGATTGGCATGGATCTTACAAAAGTGGTGCTACCAACGTTCATATTAGAACGTCGTTCTCTACTTGAAATGTATGCCGATTATTTTGCTCATCCCGATTTATTTCTCAAGTAAGTATTTTCTTTAATTTACATTTTTTTTGGTAAATCAAAAAAAAAAAAATTAATAAATAAATAAATTTTTGTAGAATTTCGGAACTGGATGATCCAAGGGATCGTATTGTACAGGTTTGCCGTTGGTATTTAAGCGCTTATCATGCTGGCCGCAAAAGCGCTGTGGCCAAAAAACCCTATAATCCCATATTGGGTGAAGTATTTCAATGTCATTGGGATATTCCTGGTATAGATGCATTAAAATCTTTCTATAAAATACAAAAATTATTCATATTTTAAAAATTACAAAAAAAAAAAACAGGTGAATCCGATGATGGTAAAGAGGTACACGATGGTCCTGTACCTTGGTGCAAACGTGATCAACTAACATTCTTAGCCGAACAGGTGTCACATCATCCACCAAGTAAATGAATTTTTAAACAATTGAAAAAAAAATACAACTAGAAATACATTAAAAATATATATATTTCTGTATAGTTTCAGCCTTTTATGCCGAGCATTATAATAAGAAAATAACATTTACTGCACACGTTTGGACAAAATCAAAATTTTTAGGACTGTCCATTGGTGTGCATAATATTGGTGAGGGAATTGTTACGCTTGTCGATCGCAGTGAAGAATATATTGTTACATTTCCAAATGGTTATGGCAGGTAAAATACATTTCTCTCTCTCTCCCTTTACTTTCTCTATATATATATATCTATATTTTTTTTGTAATTTTTATAGATCTATTCTAACGGTGCCTTGGATTGAATTGGGCGGCTCTGTTGAAATAAAATGCCCACAGACCGGTTACTATGCAAATGTTGAGTTTCTAACGAAACCATTTTATGGTGGAAAACGCAATAAAGTTAGCGCTGAGGTATATATATATATTTGACAGCTCAGTTATCAAACTGCAGTTATCCTATTATCTTAACTGGATTTTTTTTTTTTTTAAATTTAATAGATATATTCGCCAAATGATAAGAAGCCATTTGTTTCGATTGCTGGTGAATGGAGCGGTTTAATGGAGGCCAAATGGCATGATAAGAACGTAAGTGTAAATTGCATTGTGGCATGCTACTCCAATTCTGTTCATTTTGTATATAATGTTGTGTAGTCTTGTATTTTTTGTTGTATTAATCAATTTCTGCTAACGTTTATTTTGTTTTTCTAAAATAAAACTAAACCCTTTTCCATTCCAAAAACAAATGCCTAAAAGAACAAGAACACGAACCGAACGTTGACAATAACATATGTACATGTATCTAGTATTTAACATATCTATCCTTATCTATCTACTATATATCTATATTTGTATCTGTATCTATATCCTCTAACTCTCTATTTCTCTATCTTTAACCTGCTCCAACTTAGTTTTATTGCGATAATTGTACTTTTCTCTTAAATAATTTGGGTACATATATTTCCATATGTATTTACTTTGTTTATCTAGAAAATTAAAATCCTAAATACAAACTCTACTAGAAAATTTTTTGCTTGCGAAATTCCTTCACACACTCCCCACAAAAATTAATTGTATGTGTTGTTGTTTTGTGTGTGTCTGTTAATGTTTATATCGTTGATGATAACGATGTTATTGTTGTTGTTGTTATTGATGATGATGACCATGATTGTGTTCATCTTTAATTTTCTAGAAAACCGAAGTTTTTGTTGACGTAAATCGCATACCAATATTTAAGAAACAAGTTCGACCAATCGTTGAGCAGGATGAATATGAATCGCGACGTGTTTGGAAGGAAGTAACTGCTGGACTCAAGTAAAAAAAAAATAATAAATAATGACTGTATATTTTGCTACTGCTTTGATCATTTTTTTTTTTTATAAAAATTTTTTTTCAATTTTATTTTAATTGTTTTTTTTTTTTGATGTTTTTGTAAATAGATTCAATGATATAGAACGCGCCACAAATGCCAAATTTGTTGTTGAACAACAGCAACGTGATCAGGCCAAGGTACGCAAGGAATATGATTTGGCTTGGGAGCATAAGGTAAGCAATATATATATATAGTATATATATGTTTTTATAAACAAATTTTAAATTTTCTAAATTTTGTAGCACTTCAAACCAATTGGCGATAATTGGATATATACAAAGCCATTGAGTCAGCGCATGTATCTGCAGGAAAAGGAGGCCAAAAGATAATGTATGAATATCAAGCAAGCAAAAAGACACGCCAAGTATAACAAAATGATGATGATCAACAAGAAGAAGAAGAAGAAGAAGAATAACAACAACAACACCAATGTTTATATATAATTACAGACAAACATACATATATCAAAATATATATATATATCTATATATATGTATATATATTTATAGTATATGTAATTCATATCAAGAATGAGCCTCAAAACTATTGTATAATTTCCACAAGTGCGCAAAAAACAAAAACGAAAACAAATAACAAATCCCTTTAAAACAACAACACTTAAGATGATAATGATATATAACGTAACATATGCAGGAAACTTAACAAATGTTTTACAGTAATATGAACAAAAAAAAAATCATGAAATGTGTGAAATGTGAGAGATCGGATCTAAAGATGAGAATCTAATTATTATCATGTCTATTTTGGAATGTGTCCATTATGGAAAGTTGTAAATAGTTTATAAAAAAGGAAAACAAACAAAAGAAAATATATAAATGAAAAAGTCTCGAAAAGTAAAACGCCAAGTTAAAAACGTAGACAGTTGATAAAAAAAAAAGCAAAAGAACACAATGTAAGAAACTTTAAGAAAAGAAGTAAAAAAAAACGAAAAACAAAAACAACAAAAAAATGGTTGATGAAATGAATCTAAATAAACTGCAAACAAATTATACAGAGCAAAACACTTTAATAGTTTCTACGCAATATACTCGTAAAAAAAAGCAACTTTATTATTAATAAAAAAAAAAAAAAAAAAAAAATAAATCTATATATATATATAAATACTAGAGTGTTTCAAAGGCAATCGCAGTAAACTGCAAAACAAAGGACACCTACGAAAATACCTTTTACACACACATACACATACAATACAAATACAAAACATACACAAACACACACACACAAAAACCACTTTATGGGATATTGTATATCAAAAGTTGTAGATTACAAAAATGATAATAGAAATTTAAGCATAGAAATTCTATTTTTTAAATAAAAGACTCTAATAGACGAAATACAATACAAGAGATATCTGATAGATACATATATATATATATATACATACATATATTATTAATAATTAAAAATTGATTCCTCCTGTTTTCAAAACTTCTTTCAAATGCACAATTAATTTTGTCAATAAAACTTTAGTATTATATATATTTTTCAATTCCATTGTCACAATAATAATAATAAAAAAAACTAAAAAAAAAAAACAAGAAAAAATTGAAAAAGCTTTACATACAACCTGTAGCCAAAACTTCAACGAATTGTTTGTATGCAGCAAATATCAATGAGAGATAACAATTTTTTTTTTAGTATTAATAATAGTTAGCTTATAATTTACAAAAACTTGGCATTTGGCCAAAATCTAAACAGGAACAAAAAAAACGCAACCACACTGCAAAGCTCTTTTTCTTTGTAAACTACCGAATACTCTCACACAAAGTTAACGCAAAATGAAACGAATAAAAAATATTACGCTTTAAAAGAAAAACAAAACAAAAATAACAAACTGTTGAAAAGAAAGTAATATAATAAAATATACATAATTCTATACATATATATAGGTTATTTAATATACTATATAAATTGGCAGCAAAACAGCCGCATTAATCGAACCTATATATTTGCGTATGTATACAATACACAATAGCATATATATATATACATATATATATATATATTTTTACGAATTTCTTTCAAAATGTGCAAAACACACTAATCACAATAGAATTTAAATCAGCCATTATACTATTATTGCAAATAAAAAAAATTGTTCTTAGTGAAAAAAAAGAAAAACAAATATTTGAAAATTTTAATATAGATTAGTTTCTTTTTTAAATGAATACAATATGCGCGCTCAGCAACTAGTTCATATGAACTACAATTGGGTAAAGTGGCAACGCTACGGCAGTTTTGACATTTCAGAGTGCTGCCATCCTATTCAATAAATTGACGTGGCTCTAAATTTTAGTTTTTAGGTGTTTTAAGAGGCTGAAATTGCAATGCAAAAACTTTTGCACGCAATCAGTCCATTAAATTAAACGGTGAATTGGTGCTGGAACGGTGTGAATTGAATATTGCTTCTGCAACGCACCAATAATATATAAATTACGGTGAGACAACGCGAAAATCACTCAACGACAATAAAACAGAGAGCGAGAAATTGAATTTGTGTCTGTGTGTGTGTGTGCGTGTGTTGTATGAGATACGACGAGGCCGAGGCCCGCAGCAGGCAGCGCAGCGCCGTTGTTCATTGTCAATTTTTTTTGAAGAAAAAGAAAAAAAATTTCGTTTGTTGCGTGCAAATTGCGAAAAGAAATTCTTAACAAAGCTACCACTGCGGCTGCAATCATAAAAATTAATATAAAATCTAAATACATAATATATTTGATATAGTGAAAATAATGTCTACTTTTGCTACGGTAGTCAATTAACAAAAGAAGAAAAGAAGAAGAGCCAACTACAAAGTGCAAGTGCTGGTCAAGTATACAAAGTGACAGACAGACACACACACACACATACATATACATACACTAAGAACCATACACCGACATTCATCAAATACACGTTCCAACGCCCTTTTTCCAGCAATTGAATTAGTTTGCCAACATTGGGAACACAATACAACAAATATAATATAAATATATATATATATATAGCGAGAGAGAGAGAGGGGTAAGCTTAACTTATTTTCCCCTTTTTTTTTTTGCATGTATGAAACATGTTCCACCAACATTATTCACCACTCATGCATTTCGTTCCACATTCCATAATGTTCACAGTCCGTCGACGTCATCGACGTCATCATTAAGCAGCGCAAAAAATTTAGCTGTTAGTACTTCTTATCACATGCTCGCTCGCAATACAATCCACAGTCATTTGATAAAACGCAGCATGAGCATGAGAGAGAGCAGTGAGAGCAAAAAAATAATTTTAAGAAATTATTGGACAGATCAACTTTTAAGCCTGAGTTCATTTTTCCCCAGTTCAATAAACGCTTTATCAACGAAAAATTGAACTTATTTAAATATATGTCGTATATATATATATATATATTGGTCGTCGTTATTGTTATTGTTCTTTCAATTGAATTAAAGTGTTTTTTTTTTTTTACTGTTGACATGCTGACAATGAGTCAATGAGGAAAAGGGAAATACTTATAAATAATTAGAAATGATTATACACTATGTACATTTGTAACCTTGGTCACCCATACAAATAACACTTCTATGTGGGCGGCATGTACACCCTTTTTTTTTATTTTTTTTTTGGTTCCAATTGTCGCTATTGATTTCGTGTATTTACATATTTATTATTTAATTGTATAAAAAAAAAAAAACAAATTGTGTCAAAAATTGTCCAATGGCAAATATTTATGGAATTGACTTAGTCGACAA
This sequence comes from Zaprionus obscuricornis, assembly GCA_037044475.1. Classification (NCBI taxonomy): domain Eukaryota; kingdom Metazoa; phylum Arthropoda; class Insecta; order Diptera; family Drosophilidae; genus Zaprionus; species Zaprionus obscuricornis. The sequence continues at coordinate 9,234 of JBAMBR010005798.1, read as the reverse complement.
CGTTGACAAAAAATCTGAGAATTGGCATTGAGACAATACATTACTATTATACCGAGAGAGAGAGGGAGAGATATCTACATAGTATATATATATATATATAGTATTGTAAAGCGTCTGTTCTGTTATTATCTGAGCACGTTTAACTTTACGTTTGCTGCTGTTTTTTTTTTGTTTCCACCTGATAAGATAAAAAGCAAAAGAACTAAATCGACATGTTGTACGTGAAAATGTTATATGTGCGGCCTTCATGTATGAATTAGTTATCTTTTAGGGCTTGGAACTAGCGCTCACCCAGCTGCACTAATAGATTATTAATTCATTACAGAGTAATGAAGAATTATAAATAAAATAAAAAAAAAAAGAAAAACAAATTTCACATTAATTTAATGCAGCCTAAATTTAACTGTTAGAGTTTGGAACTAGTTCCAACTTAGCTTATAGATTTTTTTTATAGCTTGAAATTTTTACTAAATAATGATGAATTATTAATGAAATAAACAATATAAATTACCTAAATTTATTCTAAATTTCAGATATAAACAGTTAAATATTTATGTTTGGAACTAGTTCCAGTTTCACTAAAAAAATTATAATTTGTTTTATAGCTTGAAATTTTTAATAATTTATAATTAAAACAAAGTAAAGTTGACTTTGTTTTATTTCAAATATTTTAATTTAATTTATTTAATTTATTTCAAATATTTAATTAATTTTTTTTTTTTTTTTTTTGCCTTAGCTCAATTTATAAACACGAACTAGTTCCATTTATTTTTTTTAGACACAGTTGACGATAAAATTATAATTACATAAGATAATTTTACACTTGAAAATTATGTTTAGTCAAGCGACAAGTGACTTGACGATAATGTTATCTAATGTTATCACAGTAACATGACTAATGTTATACTCTTCTCTTTTATCTAAATGATTTTTTTTCAGCTGTTGCATCTGATGAATAATAAGCATGTCTTCGCAAAATACGCATAGTAATAATTTGCCAGCAGCAGCGGCAGCGGCATTGAATGGCAACCAGGCAAATTTATTAAATGGTCAGGCCAATCCGCAACAATTGCTGCAGCAGCAGCCGCAGCAGCAGCCGCAGCAGCAGCAACAACAACAACCTCAACAACATCAGCAGCTAGAACAGCATCAGTCTCAGCAACAACGAATGCAACAAGAATTGCAACAGCAGTTGCAACAAAGGTTGAATCAACAATTGCAGCATAAACTGTATCAACCGTTGCAGCAGCAACAACTGCTGCAGCAACTACAGCCGCACCAACAACTGTTGCAGCAACAACAACCGCAGCAACAATTGCTACAGCAACAACAGCCGCAGCAACAACTGCTGCAACAACAACAACAGCCGCAGCAACAACTGTTGCAGCAACAACAACAGCCGCAACAACAACTGCTGCAGCAAGTACCGCCGCAATATCTTCAACAGCAGAAGCAAACGCAATTCCAACTTCCACCACAACCTCAACAACAACAACAACCACAGCAACAACCGCAGCAACAACAACCACAACAACCAACGCAGTATCCTTTAAGTGCCACGCCTACTAGCACGGCACAAGCAACGCTGCCTGCATTTGATAATAATATGATGAACAAGTTTTTACCACCATTGCATCAAAAACCGCAACAACAGCAGCCCCAGCAGCCATCTCAACAGCAGCCCCAACAGCTGCCACAGCAGCAGCCCCAGCAGCCACCTCAACAGCAGCCCCAGCAGCAACCTCAACAGCAGCCCCAACAGCCACCTCAGCAGCAATTGCCAAAGGAATTAAGCAACGGTCCAATGCCAGTTTTAACTGCAGCCAAAGGTTTTGCCAATCTGCGACTGTTAAATGGACCCGCTACTGTTACTAATGGCAGCAATGGTTCATTTAGTGCCAACTCCTCGCGTACCGCATCGCCGGGTCTCGTCAATAACATGGTTGCCCTTGAGGCAGCACCACCTCCACCAATTGTTGCACCCAAGCAACAATATGTCGGTGGACCGTTGGGCAATACTTTGGTGAAACCAGCACCACCGCCGCAGCAGCCGGCGGCAGCTCAACAGCAGTTGCAGCCGCCACCGCAACAACAGCAGCAGCCGCTTCCGATTGTCCAGCAACAACAGCAACAGTTGCCACCAAGACCACAGCAGCAACTGCCGCCTCAACAGCAGCAACAACTGCCGCCTCAGCAGCAGCAGAAACTACCGCCTCAGCAACTGCCGCCACAGCAGCAGCAACAACTGCCGCCTCAGCAGCAGCAACAACTGCCGCCTCAGCAGCAACAGCTGCCGCCACAGCAACAGCAGCTGCCACCCCAGCAGCAGCAACAGCTGCCGCCACAGCAACAGCCACCCAAGCAGCCCCCACAACAGTTACAGCAACTCCGTCAGCAGCAATTACCTGTTAGTAACAGACCGTTAGATCCCACGTTGGGCGCCCCAATATTTCCACCATCGCCTAATAATATGACCTTGCAGCAATTTCAACAGCAAATGCAACAACAAGTTGTTGGTAATCATTTAAATGCCAGGCAAACACTACCATTAAATCCAGCACAGATCAATCGGCCAGTAGCAGCAGCAGCAGCAGCAGTTAACCAACCGCCAGTTAGCCAAGCAATAATCGATGCCAATTTGTCAAGCAATATGCAAAATATGAATTTGAATCCCAATGCAAATGTTCCGACCAACACAACTGCCTCAACTAATCCGGCAATGGCATATAGAGATTATCGTGGCGTTGCCTCAGCCATTGGTGGCGGCAATACACAGCAAACGGATATCGGTGCAGCGAATGCATTTAATGCCAATAACAGAAATCAGGCAACGGATGCACAAAATAATCTGGGAATGCCATATAATGCGCCGCCAGCAAAGATTAATAATAGTCCGGCAAGTATATTTGGTGGCACAAATACGGCGCCCGTGTTAAATAAGCCAATAACGGTGCCAGGCCAAAAAGTGCCCTATGGTATTACAGAACAAATCCCAGCACGACCAGTGCTTGCCAAATGGGAAAGAGTTCATAATAACAGCAGCAGCAGTAGTAGCAGCAGTGGCAATAGTAATAATAATTTATTACAACATGGACAATTACCACAGACAGAATCAACGATAGGACCGCTGCTGCCACCAGGACCACCAATGCAACAAGGATATACAACACCAGAGGAAAAGGAAAAAGTAAAAGCAATTCCAACACAACAACAAGCAATGTTGCCACCATATTCAACGGCACCAACACTACCACCACCAACGGCACCAAGACAACAACAACAATCGCCGCTTGTCTATAAGCAAGCATATCCACCGCCGCCACCACCACAGCAGCAACCGCAATTGCAACCACAGCAACATCAACAGATGCAACCACAACCAATGTTACAGCAACCGCCACAACCAGGCATATTTGGTGCACAACAAATGCCAAGCAATGCACCATTACAATATCAAACACAAACAACAGCTCCAGGTGCTGCGCCATTAAGTATAGCACAGCAAGGATTCAGTCGTTTATGGGGACAGGATACCATAGATTTAATGCAAAATCGTCATATATTATCGCCAGCAACAATGGCACCACCAAAAATTGTTTTACATAATCAATTCCATGAATCGATCAATTGTAGTCCAAATATAATACGTTGCACATTGGCCAAAATACCCGAAAGCAATTCATTATTACAAAAATCACGTTTACCTTTGGGCATTGTCATACATCCATTTCGGGATGTTAATGTAAGTAATTTTGAATGAATTTTAAATTTTTATCAATAATTATTTATTTATTTATTGTTATTACAATTACAGAGTCTGCCCGTAATTCAATGTGTTAATATTGTACGCTGTCGGCTGTGCCGTACATATATAAATCCTTTTGTCTATTTTGTTGATAGCAAAATGTGGAAATGCAATCTCTGTTATCGCGTAAATGAATGTAAGTTTTTTACAAATTTTTATATTTATTATAATTAATCTGTGATTATCTTATATATATGTATAGTACCCGAAGACTTTCAATTTGATCCGGCCACAAAGACTTATGGCGATGTAACACGTCGTCCCGAGGTGCGTTCCAGCACTATTGAGTTTATTGCACCATCAGAATATATGTTGCGTCCACCACAACCAGCAATGTATTTATTCCTATTCGATGTATCGATTATTGCACAACAAAGCGGTTATCTGGAAACAGCATGCGCTGTATTAAATCGTCATTTAGATGAGATGCCTGGTGATGCACGAACACAAGTTGGTTTCATATGTTATGATAGTTTTGTACATTTCTATAGCATGGCTGAAGGTTTAAATCAGCCGCATGAAATGACATTACTTGATATTGATGATCCATTTTTGCCACGACCCGATAGTCTATTGGTTAATCTTAAGGAATGTAAAGAATTGGTACGAGATTTATTAAAACAGTTGCCAAAACGTTTTGCGCATACACATGATCCTGGCTCGGCATTGGGTGCTGCATTGCAAGTGGCCTTTAAATTGATGGTAAGCATGCGCAACTATCAAAATTGCAGAAAATTATATATATTTTTTTTTTTATTCTATTTTAGCAATCATCTGGCGGTCGCATCACAGTCTTTCAATCGTGCCTTCCCAATAAGGGACCCGGTTCACTGGAGCCACGTGAAGATCCTAATAATCGTTCAGCCAAGGATGTGGCACATTTGAATCCAGCAACAGATTTTTATAAACGTTATGCCTTGGAATGTTCTGGCTATCAAATTGCCGTCGATCTATTTCTTATGAATCAACAGTATAGCGATATGGCAACCATATGTAAGTCCCATCTATCATTTTTTTTATTATATTTATAATTTGTAATCTTTCTATACTTGCAGCTGGCATTAGTAAACATAGTGGCGGCTGTGTACATCATTTCCCATTGTATCAGAAGACAAAACAACATATGGTTGACTCATTTAAGCATTGCTTTAAACGTTATTTAACACGCAAGATTGGTTTTGAGGCTGTCATGCGTATACGTTGCACGCGCGGTTTACAGGTGCATACATTCCATGGCAATTTCTTTGTGCGTAGCACAGATTTATTATCATTGCCAAATGTAAATCCCGATGCTGGCTATGGCATGCAAATATCATATGAGGAAAGTTTAACCGATGTTAAAACTATATGCTTCCAAGCAGCATTACTTTATACAAATAGCGAAGGTGAAAGACGTATACGTGTGCATACAGTATGTTTACCAGTAACATCATCATTGCCAGAGGTAATGCATGCTGCTGATGCAGAGGCAATTATTGGTTTATTATCAAAAATGGCTGTGGATCGTTCAATAGCATCAAATTTATCGGATGCACGTGATGCTTTTATAAATGCAACAATTGATGTCTTCAATGCATTTAAAATTGCACAAAATCTTCCATCGGGACAATCGGGACAATTGATAGCACCACGTAGTCTTGCATTAATGCCACTCTATATACTGGCGCTGCTTAAACATGTAAGTTGTCATTATCTAAAAGAAGCTAAATATAATTCAGTTTGCTTTCTTTTATAGCCTGCTTTCCGTGTGGGCACAAGCACACGTTTGGATGATCGTGTTTATGCAATGGATTGTATGAAAACGTTGCCACTCGATCAATTAATGAAATTTATATATCCAGAGCTATATAAGATCGATGTGCTTGTCTATCATGCGCGTAATTCAAATATTAGCACAACACAGGATGAAGATGAGGATGATGATGAACTATTACCAGAAGTGCCACGTTTACAGCTATCAGCGGAACAGTAAGCAGCAACATAAACATAAACAGCAGCTATATTAAAACATGTATTCAAATTTATTTTATACTTTTTTTTTACAGTCTGGATTCACGTTCAATTTTCTTAATGGACTGCGGCACACTAATAATGCTTTATGTTGGCATCAATGTGCCAGCAGATGTACTGCAAGCATTGCTGGGTATGAAATATGAAAGTTTAAACATTTGATAAAAATATTAATAAAACAATTTCTCTATTATTATTTGATTTGCAGGCATTAGCGCAACAGCGGAATTATCAGATCTTGTATATGGATTACCGAATGTTGTTAGTGCTGAAAATGATATGCTAAAACGTTTCATTTTACGTTTAAATTATGATAAGCCTTATGCGCCTTTAGTGCAAATAATTAGGTAAATTTAAAACAACATCAAAATCATGTTTGAATTATTATATAAATTTCTTCTTTTTTTTCGTTTAGGGATACAAGCACTGCAAAACCTCAGTTTATTGAGAGATTAACAGACGATCGAAGTGAATCTAGTTTATCATACTATGAATTTTTGCAACACATTCGGGCTCAGGTTAAATAGTATATAAGCAGAAAATCCTATTACAATTGTATAATGATGCAACATTATTATTATTATTATAATTATTATTATCAGTTTGTTCGAAACAATAACAATAACAACAACAGCAACAACAAAAACAGTAGCAACAATAACAATAACAACAAGAAAACACAAAAGTCAAATTCAAATTCATCTATGAAATTGAAGAATGTGTTAACTAAAAAAAATAATGAAAACGAAATGTTTATATTTAATATGCTAAAATGCTTAAACTAAGAGCAGGCCGGTTCCCCACTCTCTCTTTTTTTTTTAATTCCTTCCCCTAAATCCTTCCCATTACTATCTCCCACAAGTTCTATAAGATGCATAAGACATTTAAGTTAACGAATCAATGTTAAATATATTTAATATAATAATAACGAAAAACAAAAAAAAAAATCAACAAAAAAACAAATATGAAAAATAGTTTATTCTCCTCTTTCTCTCTTTCTGCAGAGAAGAAATAAGTGCATGTATTTATTTATTTGTTAATTTTTTGCACTTGAAAATAATAAAAAAAGAAGAAAATATCGAGAGAGAAAAAAAACAATTAAAAATAATGTTCAAAATTTAAGCAAAAAAAAAAATTCTAAAAAAAAAGAAAAAATAATTGTCACAATACTTAGTCCTCGTAGTCCTGCAAAATACTAGTTAGAAGAGTCAACAAAAAAAACGCAGAGTTATTTATTATAGTATAAAGAAAAAGTAAAAAAAAAAATCTTAAAATTTAATAATTTTAACAATTTATTTTTCTTAGTCACATTTTGCTTTGAGTTTTACAAAACGAAAAAAATAAATAAAATAAAACAAAGCTTTAAAATTATATCTATCAAAAAGTAAAGGGAAAAGAAAAAAAAAAAATGAAAATTGTTTTCAGTTTTGCTCTTCAAAATTGTTTTTTTTTTTTAAATTTTTGTTTTTATATTTATTTTGATTTCTTCTGCATTCGCAAAAAAAAAAGAAATGAAAACATTCAATTGTTGTTATGTTTGTTTATAGATTTTTGTTTTTTTTTTGGCTTTGGCTTTAGCTTTGTTTTTGTTTTTATATTTTTTTTTCAGTTGTAGTATTTATTTTCCAAATAATAATTTTACTATACTTTATTAATATAAATATATATTAAGTAACAAATGCAAATTGACTAAAAATTAATAACAAATGCAACAACAACAATAACAACAACAAAAATTGCGTTGTAAGTTATAAGATTGTCTGTAAATGTAGTTAGCCAACTTATTTCAATGTTTGTAATTGGGAACAGAAGATATAGATGATATAGTATATATATGATATATATATATATACAAGATATTATGGTGTCTGTATGTTTTAGTGGTGTGAGAAGTGCAGTTAGCTCGACTGATCTATCGATCGACTGGCATATGTTTTGTCTTAAGTAAAAAAAAAAACAAAAAAAAAACACATTTAAATTTAAATATAATAATAAATAATTAAATACAGTATACAAACGCTAGTGGAAGAACACTTTTTGTACAATTCAAAAAAAAAAAAAAAAAACGATTTATAAAACTATCAATGGCAAAGGCAAAAGCATAAAATAAATAAAAATTATATGCTGTACTATATATATATATATATGTACACGATAATTCATATACATTATATATACACATAGAATGGCAAAGAAAAATAAAATTTTAAATAAAGCAATTATTGTTTTGTGTTTCCATTTTGTATAATATAGTATATATTTGTATATATTTCTATAAATATTTATCAGTAATTTCTCAGTAATTTACAAAATTGATTTTATTTTTTTCTTGGAAATTCCACAAATATTTCTATTTCTTTGCACAGCGATAAGAAGCAATAAATTATAAATACTTAAAAGGGGGAAACGAAATACATATATACAAAAAATGCAAAGTCATGCAGGTCAATGCCAGAAATGTCGAAATCATGGAATTTTCAATCTGATATACTAGGCGAACAGAAATTAGCAGCAAGTGGAAGAGTGAAAGCCGCACCCTAAAAGTATGCTACGGAAATATTTAAGCTACTCAAAGTTAAGAGCTCTCTCTCTCTCTCTGTCTTATTTACAGAAATATTTTATGCTAAATGTTAACATTAACATTACTTTCTGCTAGTTTCTGTACGCCTAGTATTTCTCATCTCAAATCAATTGATTTTGCTTCAACATGAACTTCATTTCTCACATGTAGTGGAAATTCGTATTTCTATAATTTCTTTCCATAAATAAAAATCGTATATATTATTTTTTTAAATAAACTTATTTAGTATATTTAAAATATTTAGTGCCTCTATATATTTATTATATATTTAGTGATATTAGATTTTTTACTCGTGTGACTTTTTAATGAGATCTGTCACTCTTTCTTCTGCGGTTTACATACTGCTGTGTATAATAATAAAAAATGATTTGGAAAGTTTTCAGTTAACTTTTAACTTTCCTCACACTTTTTTTTTACATTATTATGCTAATTCAGTCATAATTCCAGTTTCAGTCTATTTTGCTTAGATATAATCACAGTTTACAAAATGATTTCCTACATCAGACATGACTTGGTCATAATATCATAATATCATGCTTTATCGTTTATATCGTTTTCCACGTGATCCATATATAATTCTTATTTTTGGACATTTGACAAGAGTATTTAATGGCCGTTGATTTTCTTTACTTTCCAATTTCATTTTTAAATTGACTTTTTCTTCATCTTTTTCTTCTTTGATTTTCTTTGGTTTATGCTCCAAATCCATATGATTTTGTAAAAATTTAATATTAATATAAACATTTTTACAATGTTCACATTTATAACGATGACCAGCTTCAATATCCTTACGTATCATATGTATGGCATGATAACGTTTATAATGTGCTTGCTCATC